>CADEBD010000281.1:832856-1065047 GCA_902825455.1 Arctia plantaginis
TTTAGTTTATATCTAAATTTCTTAACTTTCTTATTGGAATGTCCTTGCGTGGCATTCGGATTTTGTCTCTCGCCGGAGTTTGTCCCCAAGAAATTAGATTGCTGTGGAGCACCGGATTGGTAGAAAAAGCTGCTTAGCTGCACGCCATTGTCTGGAGCCGGGGAGTGCTAACCCGCCTCTTACACCACGTGGGAACCGGAGTGAGAAGTTTCGGAGTTGGTTTGATTTCATGTCATTCGGACTGGTCCAAGGTCATTGTTTTGTGGTATGTAGATTTGTTATATATTTTTCTTGGCGACGTGGCATTGAACACTGCAGGTCCCCAAGGGGTGTTATTTTTCATTAGAGAGTAGGTCAATGCTATGTCTACCTTTAGAGTTTATTGTTTTGTCTATTTAGTCTTTATGTGACTCTTTAAAATTTGTTTAACCTTATATTTTTCTTATTGGAAAGGATTGCATTAATGACAGTACTAATTTGTGTATAAGAATTACCTAATGTAATTAGAGACATAAGACACATTGTACTCTACAGACACTACGGGATAATAAACAGCCATTAGAACTTAACATCTTGTATTCTTTAGCTGTCCTCCCGCTTTGTTTTAAAAAGGTTCGGTG
The DNA here is from genome assembly GCA_902825455.1 of Arctia plantaginis. Taxonomy (NCBI): domain Eukaryota; kingdom Metazoa; phylum Arthropoda; class Insecta; order Lepidoptera; family Erebidae; genus Arctia; species Arctia plantaginis. Next base: position 833,477 of record CADEBD010000281.1, read on the forward strand.
CTGGCTGAGATGTCCGAGGTATTTGTTGTGTTTGTGGTGGGTTCTGTGTTCTTTTAAGGTGGTATCTGGCGCCCGAGACTTTTATTTTGTTATTTTGTTTCTATTTGATGCCACCAATTTTAGTTTTATTTCTTTTTAACAAACCCCACAACATTAATTTAAATTTTAATTTTTTATTATTACAACACTTGTATACAATTGCACAGCGCAAGACATTTATTATTTTAATCTCATAACACTTACCATAAAAGGTCCAGCACTTTGACACTCTGGACAGCTACCAGGTTTGACCTCAGAATTCTGGGACTGAACAAACGGTCCCAGTATGTACCCACACCTGTTACAGTCGTATTTGACCACCGACAACTGCGGTAAGACCCCAGTTGTTGCAGTTATAACGCCAACAGTCCTCACTAACTGGTTCAGGTGGAGCTTCCGGAATGTTCTTAATTCCTCTATTAGAGGCAGATCGGAAATGCGGACGTGAATTTCCGAAGTTACTCGCTCGTAACTAGGAAAGATTTGAAGGACTATGTCTTTTGCGACCTGGAAATTGTAGATTAGAGTACACTTAAAATCTTAAAAAAAAATGTGTCACTTTTACACGGCAATATTTCACCTCTACAGCACGCAGTAGTCACTGCTCAGTAGAGTACTGCGCGCAGCCTGTAGTAGTAGATATTACTTAATACATACTAAAAAAAAGTCCAACAACATAAGGGACAACTTTTGGAGCCCCATAAAGACTGACAACAGTCCATCTACAGAACTTTGATATCGTCTAGTACTTGGGTTGTAGAGGTCTGATAACAGTCGCTCCACGTAAAAAGTCGGAAGTCGGAAGTTGTAGTAGACTGAAAGGCAACCCTAGGCTAGTTTGGGATAAAGGCTCGGAGAATTACTTTATTACATTATGGGAGACGCATGCCTCGGCACTCATGGGCTCCAACTGAGTGATACCACACAGCCTCACAGGCAACTAGTGTTTAAATAATTACATTCAATTTGTTTCTTTCCCTTGAGTAAGTGAGGCAACTGGAGCCCAATCACACTCCTCCTACAAATTCTGAGGGAGGGAGGACAGATTTTTATAACTCAATTGATATTACCATTAAAAACAATGTATTATATTAACAATTATTATTACTGATGATGTAATTGGAGCTTAGACAGCATCTCTAAGAGAAACTCTGATTGATGACTTCGACTTATTAACCGGCGCACTCTTACACTTTTTTTTAACTTGGTTTTAGTGTTAATTAGAAATTTCGTTAATTTCTTTTTAATATTACTGTTGTTATGATAGTTGTGAATAGTAACAAACCTCATCGAATATTTGTAACATTTGGAAAGGCGCTTCGGGTAAGAAGTAAGCGAGGACTTGTTCACGTCGCGCCAACACGTCGAATTCCACGTGGAAAGAAGCTTGATTGTGTTCACACATACGACGAATGCGCTCTTTGTATACGAACTGGCCTTTGCTATTTGTATACGTGCGGAGGAAATTTTTGAACCTGTGGGACGGAAAGTAAGTTTGGTAAAACTACAAAAACACGCTTTAATAGTCAATCAAAGAATACCGCTATACATCTCCTAGCTCATTATTAGACTTCCCAAATCATATTTGTTAGACGCGTAAAAACAACAGATTAAATTAGAAAAAAAGAAAAATATTTGTGTATGGAAGTTGACAGATATAAGAGTAGAGGATGACCAAAGAAAAGATAGATGAACTGCGTAAATGGGGATATGGCTAGAAGTGAGTGAGCAGTTAACTGACGAGTGATAGAGGACATAGAAGAAAACAAAAATTAAGCTGACCAATTTTTTTCTATGGAAGAGGGGGCAAACGAGCAGACGGGTCACCTGATGGAAAGTGACTACCGGCGCCCATGAACGCTTACAACAGGAGTCACAAGCGCGTCGCCGGCCATTGAGGAAGAAATACGCTCTTTACTTGAATTTCGTATCAGTATCGGCATTTAGGAAAAAGGCAATATAATAGTAATAATAAATGGAATAACAAGACTACAAACCTATTTGCAATCTCAGTCCTAGGTCCCAACATGGATACCCATTCCTTGGTTGTGTATCCTTTAGTGTCCTCTAAGTTCTCTATGCTCTCAATACCTTCCTCCACTTGTTCCTCTGTACCCATAGCGGCTTTCTCTGCAGCGCGGCGCCGTTTGGCTCGAGGGGCACCTGTGCTCTCTTCATCGGATTCATCTGTTGAGAAGATTTTATAAATATTTAATGACTGTTAAGCATGGGACTAGGAACTAAAAATGTTTTTCATATTTAATTAGGAATCAAATAATTGTGTGAAGGACACGATTTGTGTTTAAGTCTAATTTATCTCTTTTGACTTATGACAAAATATAATGCACACCCATTTATTATTATTTATTCTTTCTTAGTTAGAATATCATAGAAATATATCGAAACCATATAATCATTTTGGTTTACAAATATTTGCCTTATAAATTTATTATGGTGAAATACGAGTGACACCTTCCATCAAAGTACTTACGGTGAGCATTTCTTGTTCTTCGTCATCTTATTTATTGCGTTATACATATTAGAGAATACACTCACATAAAATATCTCAATTTTTAACTAACAGAAAATTAAATTGATGAAGAATGGAAGTAGATATTATTAATAAAAAAGAAAGACCCCTATTAAATTAATCGGAAGTGTAGTAGTGTACGGTCGTCGTTAAGTACGAGAAATCACTGGGCGAATGTTATTACTTACCCTCGCCCTACTTCATACCACCAAAGAGACCCAAAAATCGTGATCTGCGCAAATGTCCACAAGCCTCAAACACTTGGATGCCTTCTCCTCCTCTAGTACCTACTGCTCAACTAAACTTCTCAACATAAAAACAATTATTTCGAAAGATACGATATAGCTATACAAATAACCTATTTTTACAGAGTGGTTAGCAAGTAGTGAAAAATATTATATCATACCATATAACAAATCTCGGTCATCTCTCCTGATCCTGCCTTCTTCTCTGTCACGTCTCCGTAGCTCTTGTTCAGCTGCCACACGGTCCTGGATTGACATTGCGTCATAGTTCTCGTCATCTAGGTCCTCGGCATCATAACGATCCAATGCCGGCATTGGACGGTAATCCCTGATGTGAAAATAAATTTATCAATGGAATGACAGACAGACGAGATCTTTGTATGACTTTAAAGTGGTGAAGTAATTAAATTTAATTTTGGATGTGTTACCATTAAAAATTCACAATACACACATACATATAATATTATGCACATATTATGTACATATTTGTATAATTGACTACAGAAAATGCACTTGCATGATTATCAGGACACAAGATTTTATTTATTTATATACTAACGCCTCCATATTATCATTGAACAGCTCTTCTCCATCATCTTCCTCTTCTTCGGGGTTGTCACCGAGAATGGCACTTTCATCTTCAAACATTTCATAATCTCGGGCTGGTGAAGTCATACGTGATCGAGCTCCATCTCGCTCTGATGGGGTGTCAGGTGCTGGAGAACTCTATAAGAATTGAAATAATTTTATTAATAAAAGTTTACTGGTACTGTTATTATTATGGCACAGAGATAGTTTATAGTACGAAATAGCACATGGGCTGTTATTTATCAATGACAATTTTTTTCTTTCTTGTTAAAAAGACAACTTCCGCATTATGAATATATTATATCTAGTGCCGCGGGAGACTTTACAAACATACATGAAACGGACACAAAGAACATCCAGACTCAGAACAACAATTTGTGGATCGCACAAAGTGTCGTCCCTTGTGGAGTTTGAACCCACAACACTCGGCGTAGTAGGAAGCTCCGAGGCGACCGCTTAAATCACTACGCCATCCGTGCAGTCGTTTGTCAATTGATTGACAAATGACATTACGAAAATGAAGCTGTAGATAAAATCATCATACTGCTGCATTGTAGTACTACTACTGTAGTTGCATCATACTACAGTAGATTAAAATTTGTAATCACAGCAAAAAAGGGACATACAAAACCCCTCGAATACAAAGTAGGGTTGTTCCAAGGTTATTGCTTATCACTGTATAGCAATATACGAAAAGAGGTGGGGCTAGCGGTTTAAGGCCAATGGATAATATACGGAATCCATCTTAGCATTCGCAGACGACCTTGCGATCCTCACACGTAATCCGAAGCAGGGCCAAGAACTACTGCGTAAGATAGATGACTTCTGTACCTGGACTGAGGGAATAAGGACAAAACCTAGCAAATGCTATTGCCTTTGTCTGGACCGGCGAGGTATTACATATCCCTCATATGACCCCGGCATTACTATTGGTGGGGAAAGTGTTTCAATAATATCAGAAACCGTGCCCTTTAAATTCCTTGGAAGAAAGATAACACTACATAGGTCGTACTCCATCTATGAACGCAATAGTCTATGACTTCGTAAGATTTTGACAAGGTAGAACAGCTTAATAAGTAATGCAAAAAAGGCTTGGATTTACGACAACTACTTAACATCACGTCTCAACTATCCGTTTCTGGTATACGATATAAACCAAAACTACTTAAGAACACAGGACGCGAAAGTACTTAAGACATTGAAGTCGTGGCTTGGTCTAGCACCATCTACAGACCAGTCAACGTTGTACAGGGGCTCGAATAACTTTGGAATGACATAAAAAAGATCTTCGGAACTCTACAAACACCTAAGAGTTACCAAAATAGATGTCTTGTCAAAATCACAAGACAAAATCGTTAGATCCCTTCCAATAGACAAAAATTCATTAGAGCTCGAGTCAAGACTCCATTCCCAGAGTAAGTCTTAGGAAATGTGAAAATGGAAGGCGCCACTTCTAGCTGTAAAGTCTGACTTGTAAAAATATCTGAAAAGATTTACTTGCAGAAATAAATATCATTTCATCATCATTTCATTTCATTTCTGAGTCCCAGGCAATGGGTGTACAAAAATTTACAATGATCTGTTAAAGGAGTTTTTTTTTTGCTGTCGAAGACTTTGATGTTCGTGGTAGCAAGATTTGAACAGGAAACCATCAAAGGTATTGTAATGTCACTTTGATCTTAAACAAATTATGATAGTGAGTTTGGGATTATATACAATTCCAAGCTTATTTAAATTTAAACTAACTGGTGCCTGCAACTTTCTGCTGCGCTGTCTTAGTGGGTTTGGTTCCTGGTCAGAGAAAAATTCTATCAACTCTAACTCAATATATATACAGCTACCCGGTAGTAAAGTGTTATCAAAATTGGTCCAGATGTTTTTAACATTACATGAAACAAATAGACAGACAAGGCATTGGTTTTTAGGCACAGGTATCATGCAAATAACTGTGTTAGCATGAAAAAACCTATTATTTTGACAAACAGACACTTCAATTTTATTTATTTGTATAAAAAAATGTTATGTCATCATGCTTCAAAGGTAATCTATTTTTTGCAACCACAATGTGTCACAGCAAATCATGGCAGGGTACAGCTGTTTATTTATTGACTGCCTCCGTGGTGCAGTGGTAGTGTATGCAACTGCTATGCTGAGCTCTTAGATTTGATTCCCAGGTCGGACCAAATGTTTGTATATGTATTAAAAAAAAGTATATAAGTATTCTATTAGCCAATCAAGCTTTCATAGTACAAGCTCTGCTAAATTTGAAACTAAATGGAGATGTCCGAAAATAAATTAACTAAAAAAAATAAAAAAAATATAGATTTCTAACTAAAGTAATTAGATTTTTATCATAAATAGAACCTTAATTAGATATAAGAGCTGTAGTTATAGTTAACCAGCTGCACTCCACAGTCTTACCCAAGGTTTATTATTATCAGTGTTTTTACCCAATATTATCAAAATTGGCCCAGCCGTCTGAGGATAATGAAGTAACAAACATAATAATAGTGTGATATAAAAGCAACAGCCATTACTTTACATGTTGCTTTTGCACAGGTTACATAAAGTTTCCAGAGGCAGCCAACATCCTTCTAGAGGAGCTACAGGTGGCATAAGTGTGGCTATATACTAGCACTAGCTGACCCGCGCAACTTCGTCTGCGTCTCTCAATAGTAATAAATTTTCTCCGTTTTTGAAACATTCTTCATTGGTGCTCCACTCCTATTGGTCTTAGCGTGATGATATATAGCCTATAGCCTTCCTCGATAAATGGGCTATCTAATACTGAAAGAATTTTTCAAATCGGACCAGTAGTTCCTGAGATTAGCGCATTCAAACAAACAAATAAACAAACTCTTCAGCTTTATAATATTAGTATAGATTTAACTGGTTACTGGTAATAACAGAGTCGAGAGAGAGAGAATAAAATTGTCATAGGTTTAAGTACCAGCTTTTGAAATTGTGAAACTATAGTATTTAAGTTTAGGGATTGATGCTTTATATGTAATAATAAGTAGATTTCTACATCTAGAACTTATGTAATCTTCAGAGGATAAAGGTTTAAAAATTAGAAAGTCTTGATATGGACAAAATTATTTTTGTTTAAATAAGCGAATTTTAAGGTTTTTAAGGATTAATAAAGTAAAGTTAATCTGTTTAGATATGGACAGAACAAAAGCAAGATGACTTAACATTGTATAACTAAAAATACAAGGATATGTAACCAAGTTGTCTATTTTCACAGAAACATTTTAAGGTTAGACATAAGTTCTAAAATAAGTTTTTACTAGTAGGGGTATATGCAACTAATTCCTATTAATACATGCATAAATATAAACGTTTCAAGATGTTGTTAATATTTTTAAACGAATTTATGCTCTCGGCTATAATGCCGCTAGACGTGCAAGCCATTTATCTCAAATTACATTTTAACGAAAATTAACATAACTAGATGAACATTTACTTGTTTTAAACTTACCATAGTTTATTAATTTCTACGGCCGCACACAATACAACACGTTTAACACAAGTAATATTACTTATTAGCAATTTCGAACCGTTGCTAAAAAAAACAAACAGGTTACAACTTTTTATCTATTAATGTCAAAAATACGCGCGAAATGGTAATTCAGTTGAATTCTTAAAATGACTCCTTTGTTGGAGCACTAATAATTTTGAAGATTTTATGATAGACGTAGGTTTTTTTTTATTTTTAGATCTCTAGTCATGTACGTAGTATGTTAAATATTAATTTATGTATTATACACACTTCGTTACCCTTTTTAATAATCATATTATAAGTCCTACATTTTGTTTGTTGCTTTTGATATGAAACATCTAATAACGCGTCGCCACGCCAATAGCCTGTCTGACCCTCATGAGTCATGACCGACTGTTAGTGTGGCGACGCGTTGTCATAGTATATGTGCGAGAGGAAACTTTCCGTAAGATTCACTAAGATATTGAGATAAGATGAAGATATTAAGATATATAAACAAATTATAATTATAATCAAAAAAATGATTTGCAGCATCCACTTTCATTGACAATAATTGTGCTCTGTGGGCACAATAATATTACTAGAAAAATTGACCGTAAGTCATATCTTGCGGAGACATCCGATAGTTAGTTACTTAGTTTAGTTTATTGTTCTTCCTTGAAGGTTTTACTAGTACATAGAAACGTTCTTACAATTTTAAGCGCAGATTGTAGTTATTTTTGTTTTGAACGCTTCTTAACCTCAAAGTAATACCTGAAGTGACATTTCACATTTATTTTACCTATTAGTTTTGTCGTTAGGTCAGTAGTTATTTATCAGTTTTAGTTATGAAAATATGGCTAAATACATCGCTCAGATCATAGTCCTTGGCGCCCAAGTGGTGGGTCGAGCATTCGCCCGGGCCTTGAAACAAGAAATAGCTGCTTCTCAAGAGGCAGCAAAAAGAGCTGGTGGAGGGCCTGAAGGGACCAGGAGAGCTGCAGCGAACGCATCTACAGGCCTCACTATAGAGGAGGCTATGCAAATTTTAAATATTGATAAATTAGATCCTGAGAAAATTAAAAACAATTATGAACACCTGTTTGCCGCGAACGATAAATCCAAAGGAGGATCATTTTATTTGCAGTCTAAAATTGTTAGAGCGAAGGAAAGAATAGATGTTGAATTTAAACAAGATAAAAATCCAACACAGGACGCACCAGGTCGACCTAAGGATACATCATGAAGTTTAGTTAATTTGGACTAGCTGTGTTATTTTCATTGTTATGTAGATATTGTTTTAGTAAAAATGAAAATGAAATTTGTAAAACATTTTATTGCGTAGAAAATGGATACCACAATAGTGACTAGAATACATCAGTCTTTATAACATACATTGTTGATTACACATTTAAAAATAAATATAAAAAGTCAATCCAATGTCATCAAAGCCATACTATAGATAATTATTGAATAAATGCTAAACATTAATTTCAGTGCTAATTTTCATCTGAGAAATGTTACATGATTTATAATCTAGCTATTGTACCTATTGTGCTTCAAAGGTACAGATTTGAAAAACATATTGTGCTTGTTATATGTAAATAATACATCAGATGAAAACAGTACTTGCTGATGGTTTTGGTGTAGAAGCACAAAAGTCAAGATCAAATTACTCTGTCATTACAACTTCCTGCTCCAGAATTACAATATATTAAATAATGTTCGGTCGTATCATTCTAACACCTGTGATTCTTATTAGATATGTAAAAATACTCTTCAAAATATACTTTAATACCATACTACTAAGACTTTTTTTTACACTAAAATATATGGATGCAAAACAAAATGGTAGTATATGACTAGAAATAATTGCATAAAATGGAATGACACAATGGAAGAAATTGAGCAAAATATTCAGATACATATATCATGTAACTACTGATTAAGAGATCTAACATCTATATACCAACACTTCTTGTTCCCATTCCATTAATTAAATATCACTTCTTAAATTTCCCATTCCAAATTATTATATTAAAATCTTACATTATACATATTGACAAGACCCACCTTGACTAAGACTTTACTAGCATCTTATTAGTTGCCTAATCTATTGTTGTCTATTAATCTATCATGCTTCTCTTTTTGTATCTTATAAGTTAAGGGCAAGTTTTAAATTAAATTATACTTATAAATATTATTACCATGTGAGGACCTCTTCACACCTTTCTAAAATTAACATGGTTCACAATGGGTCAATAGTGAAATTAAGGCATGCATCAGCCATAACCATATGTAAATGGTAGATCCATTGTCTATAATTAATACACAAATACATCTATAATGCATCATTTCCTTTCTTCGTTAAGCTAACATTGATGATAAGATAATGTGAATATTATAGTTGTGGTACCATGTAACAAACATGACTCATTTTATAGACATGTATTCAAGGCTTTACATCTACCAGGACCACTACTTCATAAGGGCTACATTCAGACAATCCCAATGTGTTACAAAGCCAACCATAAAACCCCTTCTCAAAGTCACATACATCTTTCCACCAGTTAGCAGCACTGAATGTAAGTTGGACTATGCCAGCATACAGCCCAACACCGACGGTGAACAGGACTATGAGAAAGGGGTAAGACAAAATGACAATTGGAGAAAGCACTACTTTTTTGATGCAGCTTACATTCTCGGTAACATGTGAGAAAATATTATACCAAGCCATTGTACCTATATAAAATGAGTAGATGGCCGAAATACATGTCACAATAGGTATGCAAATAAGGCTAAAGATAAATATGTGAGGGCCGTTGTATGGAGAACATTTTGATATGTCCATTTTGTTGTATTCTTCAGCAACAATAGCTGCCTCAATAATCTCCAGCTCTTCTCTAGATATGTTCAACTTCACATCAACATTTTGCCCTTTCTTCTTGCCTCTTTTGATTGTTCCAGTCATGGTCAAGTAGCCATCTTTGCAGCTTTCTGCCAGAGAACATTCTGGGGATATAGATCCTTCAGATTCTACACGCAAAGCTGTAATTTCAGTATCAGTGTTTTCTGACTCCACTATCCCAGGAACAATATTTACTCGTTTTTTCTTTTTGGCACTGTTTTTCAGGCTATCTGTCATGTTGCCCATTTCAAAGCTGTTTTCAGATTGTGTTTGGGACAAACTATTTGGAGTAGCAGATGAGCTTTCATTTTGGTCCAAGTTCAGCACTTTGCAGCTTTTCTGCATGTCACTTTCATTAGTTTCTCTTAAATCTCCATGGCTTGAACAAGCATCTGAAGAATTTTCATAAATGGGAGAAAGGTCTATAATTTCTCGGCTACTGTTAATAGTTGAAAGAGCTTGATAGCCATTCTTCTGAACACCATTTTGAGTGTCTGACTCTCCATTGCTTTCATTTCCATCTTCATCATTGACATCATTTATTATCGGTAGATTAATTTTCATATTGGATTTAAGACCTTCCATGGTGGAATGTATTATGCCATTCACAACATGTTCTGAGACTGGTGATAGTCCATTTTTATATTTGGACTGCACTTCATCTGTAGCTCCCTGTGAAAATTTGATATTTGTTTCAATAAATGAAAATTGAAATAATTATTACACATTAACAAGTGATCTTCACTTGTTAATGTTTAAGAGTTGGTGGGTGTTTTAAGAAAGTGTGTGTAAAGAATATAATTGTTTTAAATTTGTGTGGAGAACAAAATATTATTTTTATCTATTACTTTAATTAATTGAAATATAAACATAGATTGTAAAAAAAATTTAGTAAAATTGAATTTCAATTATTTTTCATTAAGTTAAAAATTGATATGGAAAGATAGTGACTACAATTTTTTTAAGAAAATATGTTTAATGAAGGAATGGTTTCAAATAATTGTTAATTTATTTTTTAATATAACTATTAAATGAAGATTGTTGTGTTGTAAGTTTTAACTCACTTTATTGTAAATGATTTTCTTAATCATGGTTATAACTAACTTCTGTTAATTTGTTTGTAAGGATCGCCTTATAAATATAGATCCTAGGGTAAAGTAATTTTGAGAAAAATATTATTATTTCTATACAATTAATATTTTCTTTTGATATTTGTTTACAGAAATATATAAAAAATGCTAGTTCTCATTTTTTGTCTTGCACTCTTGTAGCAAGTGCAAGAACTTAGCACAGACAATGAGAACAACTTAGTGTTGTTTATAAACAAATAGAGATGACTATAGAAATTCGGATTTGTATACAGGTTAAAATGGCTTATAGCTGGTATTAGTCTTACCTGGACAGTTATAATATGATCTACATGACTGGCAATAGAATTCTGCTTTTTCCCATTTCGCTTCTTCGGTAATATGAATATGGGTTGTTCCACCTTAGCCATAGTAGTATAGAGTTTACAGAGTAGAAATACGCAATAAAATCAGCTCAGACCTTTGGAAATGTTTTTTAAACTAACCGACTAACAAAAATAACAAACACAACCGGCCATTATAGTCATACTAGTTAAAAATGTACATGCACAATTCTGATGTTATGTTTAGGTAACTACATTTTACACTTGGTCGTATTGTAACCACGCCGACCGCGTTCCAGAGAACTACTTTAACGCAAAAAAAACTTAGTTTTAAAATATTAATAAATTCAAAAATGGAGAAAATATTTCTTTTAGTAGCCGAGTAAAATCAAACACACCTAAAATGAAGGGAAATAAGTCATACGTACTGTGTAATTTTATATTAAACTTTTACCCTACACCACATACTTTTACCTAATTCTGATCTTCACTTCGAACTCAATCGCACTGGAACAGCTGGACAGATCTGGGTGAAATTTAGGCCAGAAATAAATTATAGTCCAGAATACTTAGGTTACTCCTCAAGAAAAACTAATTGACAAAATCGCTATTAACGCGAGCGGAGCCGGCGGTAAAAGCTAGCTTAAACTAAATGTCAAATATTGTCAAAGGTAATCTTTTGAAGCTTAATTTTGACAGTAGCACTCAAAACAAGAACCTATATGCAAAAGCGATAAATATTAATGAAGTTTTGTATTAATTTCGTATAAGCTGAACTACTCACACATTTATAAATATGTTGAAGGTGATTTACAACTTAAATAATGTGTTTTCATTCACAAATATCGCATTGTAAACATAACCTAAAACATTTCAGGGTATGGTTAGCTTAGTGACGGGAGGAGCTTCAGGCCTTGGTAGAGCTACAGTAGAGAGACTTGTTAAGAATGGCGGCAAGGTAGTAATTTTTGATATTCAAAAAACAAGAGCTCAGAAAGTTGCTGAAGAACTTGGAGACGATGTTGTTGTGACGAACGGTTGTGTAAGTTTCTTGCTTTATTGCTACTATATAGTAGACTTGTTTTTTTAATCTTTATTTACGGAGGTTGCCACAATTATGACTATGTCGCTCCATCATAGCCAATGTTGTTTTAAACTAAACTTAAATATTCAAAATACAAAATAAATAGCATTAGCTGTTTCTGTCAAAGGACTGGCCAGGATGCTGCTACATCTGCCAATGTCCATCAACTCATCACTAAGCAGGCGTACTCTAGTTTGTTGGTTCTGAACACATTCCATCAAAACATGTTCTACCATAGATTTCACAATTTGGCGTAGATGATAAACCCATTAGAAAGGTGAACTTTCTGCATGGGTGTGTCCAAAGCGTAACTTCATAGCCGTTATCAATCCAAGGGCTAGCCAACGGTTCAGGTTGTATAGTTTTATACCAGATACCCTTTTTGTTTGATCTCTAATCAAAATATTCTTTCCAGGATTTCAAAAAGTAGGTATTCTTTTACAAGATATAGGCAGTCTGAAAAGTATCATGGAAATTATTGCTATTTTAAAATCATATTTATTTGATGAAATGATTGGGTTTAGTCATAGCGATTTTACATGTGATTGTGATTTCGTCATAGATAAAGATAAATGCCATTAAAATCAATCAAAATTCTGTTTATAAAAGATTACGTTTTTTGTAGGTTTAGACCTTTTGTGAGTCTTGTAATAATAATATAATAATAATAAAGGCGTAATAATAATAATAAGTCATAGTGGTTTTGTAAATCAGTTGCAGGTGTGATTATATGATTTATCAAAAAATCTACTAAAATTATAAAGAGGTAAAGTTTGTGAGTTTGTATGTTAGGGGTAAGCTGCAGTACTACTGATCTGATTTTGAAAATTCTTATACTTTTAGAAAGTTATATTATCTCGTAGTGTTATAAACTATGTTTTAGTGCTATAACCAACAAATATGTGGGTGGAGCTGCAGGCTAGCTAGTAGTGAAGTAAAGAAAGTAGTTAATAAATTAGTACAACTGTCTTCACTTCATCTTTAACTCACTATATTACAGAAAATCTTTAATAGCAGAAAGGGCTTTGACAGAATCAAAGTCTGATTAATATTGGTGGATTATTTGTTGGTGTTAATATTTCATTTTTTGATGGCATAGGTGGCAAACAAGCAAGCTTATGTTACACCAATTTTGTTTTATTGCATATTTATCTGACTGAATCATAAAAATATTATATATATATATATATATATATATATATATATATATACTTGACAGGTAACATCAGAAGAAGATGTCAAGAAAGCACTAAAAGTAGTATCAGACAAGTATGGTCGCCTGGACACGTTAGTCAATTGTGCAGGACAGTCCACAGCATACCAAATATACAATTTCCAGAAAGATATGGCATGTCAGCTAGAGCATTTTAGTCGACTCGTAAATGTAAGTTATATTTTAGAAAATAAATTTAAAGGTTAAATACACCTACCTGAGTTAATTTAGAAATAGACCTAAAATATATATTGTTTAAACTCCAGGCCGCCAGGCAGCTTACCACTACAGCTGTGGGTCCGATCCCCACATGGCACGACACTTTGTGCGATCCACAGATTGTTGTTCTGAGTCTGCGTGTTCTTTGTGTCCATTTCATGTATGTTTGTAAAGTCCCCCGCGACACAGGATATAGTAATTCCTAACAGCGGGAGTTGCCTTTAAAAAAAATAAAACTAACCAATAAACTTTCCCATTCCATGATATATAAATATGTTCATACACAGGAATTAACAAGGTCACATAAAAGTTATAACATACCTTTGAATTACTTCAATACTGAGTGTGTATAGTTTAAGTAAATAGAAGTTCTTTTACTTAAATCGTCCTTGCCTAAATTAGAATTATGCTTGACCCCTTGGCATTGCGTAGAGATGTAGCATTATATCTTTTGTATCATGAGCTCCAAGGAATTTTTCAGACTTATTCTGGCTGCAGCTTTCCACAACCATTGTTCAACGCTACAAAATTTCCATTCACTTAGATATTTGGTACTCCTTCACCGTGCGCTTTTCATAAAACTTTGGCAAGCTAACAACTTGTGGAACTAATTGCCGTCTGCGCTCTTGCTGGACCGCTACCACCTTAAAGCCTTCAAAAATGGAGTTTACTCCTCAAAGGCCAGCAACCCACTTGTGACTCTTTAGTTTCCTTAAGAGTGGAGGAGCAACTTACCAGGTGGCCTGCCTGCTCGTCTGCCATCTATTAGAGAAAAAAATAAATAATATGTTATATTTCTAGGTAAACACAGTAGGTACATTCAACGTCATACGATTATCAGCTGGTCTAATAGGCAAGAATGCACCCGATAAGAATGGTCAAAGAGGAGTCATAGTTAATACAGCTTCAACAATTGCTTACGAAGGAGACATAGGACAAGCAGCATATGCAGCTTCGACAGCAGCTATAATTGGCATGACATTACCCTTAGCGAGGGATTTATCATCACAGGGCATCCGGGTGATGACCATTGCCCCAGGTGAGACCCATTTACACTGTATTTTGCATTTTTTGTATCTTCCCCATGGCCGACGTTGCTGTAACTGAATTGGTCCGTAGCATGCCTACAAATATATATAAAATGGACATAATCCAGTAGTTAGCCCTCTAGAAGCTATTATTTCCCAAAAATTAATGCATCAAGGGAGAAGAAACTCTATCACCCTGCATACAGCACTGCGATTTCAGAGTCATGTTGCTGTGGGTAGAGTTGCACAGGAGTCATGGACATTACGCGATGCTTTATGTTCTAATTATTTGTGTGACGAGTACAATAACTGTCGTTGTACCTCATATCTTTAAGATCAAATTGTGTTGACGACACTGTATAAATAGTATGACTTCCGGGCCTATAGTGATATAACAAAAAAGTAATATTTAAGTATAGAAAATAACTTAGATGGTGTATCACATTGTAGATGTTTAGGATCCTGGGTAACAGATTGTTATGTTTTTTCTGCTATATTCGGTAGAAATTTGATCACGTATTGGGCTATTTTTATTTCAAAAGTTTGTTCCTTAAATTAGCGTAGAGTAACTACTACACTTTTAATCTTCTGACTGAGTAGAGTATCAATCATCTTTCTAATCCCCCAACCTTTTTTTCAAATGGCCAAACGTCTTTTCTTATGCCAAACCTCTCTCCTTGGTACTGCAATCGTTTTCAGATGGGACACAAGAAGGCAAATCGTCACAGCGTATTAAGAATCTAATTTTTTTACTATATTTTTCTTTGCAGGTGTATTCGACACTCCTCTAGTCCAATACCTACCACAGAAGATGCTTGACTTTCTAAAGCGAATGACACCATTTCCTTCAAGGCTCGGCAAACCAGACGAATTTGCTCACTTAGTGACCAGTATAGTGGAAAACCCAATGTTGAACGGAGAAGTGATAAGATTAGATGGTGCGCAAAGATGGTTCCCCTTGTAGTGTATATATTAGTTGTTAATAAATTGTAGGTTATTATGAGTTGACATTGTTTTTTATTAATAACTGTTTTGTTTGAGAAGCGGCAGAAGCCTAGAAAAGAAAGAAACTTAAAACCTTTTTACCTTTAATTTACGTATTTTAATTATGATGAGGTTCAAACAAAAACATAATAGGGCTTTTTGAATGTATTCAATAGATCTTGATTAATCGAAGAATTTCGAATTAATCGAAAGATTGAGATTAATTTTCAAAGTAACTGAACCATCAGTCCAGGGCAGCAGCCAGGTTATGTTCTTAATTAGAAAAGAGTTTCACAATTTAATAAAGGTTTTTCATAATTAACTTAAGAACAGTCTAGCATAAGACAATGCGTATATCAAATTTCGTATATGCAGGTATGATTCACAGTTTAAGACTTCCCTCGTTGGTGCCAATCCTTGGCCGAGCAGACAAGACGTGGTGAACTTTAGATAAGATACTCAAAATATAGTAGGGATGTATATATGTAGACTTTCGTGTCTGTATGAATTACTGTTGAGGATTTCCTGGAGTCAATGCTAAAAGCAGAATTAGTTCATGTTCATCATACGTAATACATAGTGTCACCACCCCTATTCATCACGTGGGTGTCCTAAGAGCCGACTGAGGGAACAAACAACGCAGGACAACAGCACTGCAAAGATAAGGAAAACTTGACACAAACCCTTTACCAACCGGTCTGGCCAGCGTGGTATAGTAGGCCAAAACCTCCTTTCTTAGGAGAGCCTTATGTCCAGCAGTGGACTGTTAAAGGCTGTTGATGATGAATGAGAATCACAGAACTTCCTTCCGTAAAAGTAGTTAGGATTTTCAGAATATCGCAGGTCCCGGTGTTTTCTTTTTACTTACATTCCTGTTAACGTTCCTCCTCCGTCGAAGTTTTATGTTAAACATCACCTTATACAGTTGGGTATTACCTATATTATTGATGATCGTTTAAAAACGTTATTTGCTTTTAATTAAAATTAAAACCAAATTACACCTTACAAAAATGGTCTACTTTAAAACCTAAGGTGTGGTATTGGTATATGAACATCTCGTCGGTTTTTTTTTGTATGTTTTTATTATTTTTTTGGATCTGGCTGTCTACAAATTAATGATAAAAGTACTTACATATTCAATTTCAAGTAAATGAAATTAATAATGAATGAAAGAATGTGTAGGATTTGACGTAAAGCGGTGTGTCGGAATCGAAACCAACTAAAACCACATGGTGTGCTATACTGTGTTCTTAGTTCTTATAAGAACTTCCAGACCTAAAGAACGAGATATCTGAACCGAGTGGATTGTTTTCCGACCAGATCACTGGTCATAATTAATTATCATTAAAACCAAATTTAAGTAGGTAGTCATCGCAACTTCCGCTATTTTGAAAGGCGCCATCGAAGTGTTCCGAACCGGACACCATTCGTTATCGCCTTACACGAAACAGGTTCCACAACATCAAGACAATACTAGCACAAGCAATAACTTAATGAATGATTACATATTTATTTCAATCGATTGGTTTGTTTTCTGTAAGAAGGTTATTTATCGTCTTGTATAATAATTGAAATTATTGCTTTATATCCTGACAAAGTGACAGTTGGCATGGTTGATCGCGCATGCGCTATGGGGCGTCGACGCGCGGGTAATTCATGTGCAAGCGTAGTTGTGGCCTATGGTCAAGAATTGCATTGGAACAAAATACTTATTTAGAAATGTGTGTGGTGTAAATTCTGAACCATTAGTTACAAAATTGTATTTGAAGGTGGTAAGACATAACAGATTTATGGAGGCATAATAAAGAAAAAGGTAATTAATAAAAAGGAAGTAAGGACAATGGGAGTAGATAACTTGTTCTGCTTTAGTTTAAGCAGTACCGGCTTTAGGAGGGAGGGTGGACGGGTGACTGGCTTGATACCCCAGGGCGCCGAGGCCCAGAGACTCCGCACGTCTGTCTAAAGGAGATAAACAATGATCTAAACATGCTCTAAAATAAATGTTACTATTTCTTTCTATCTTCACAATATTTTTATTCGTTTTTGTTAAATAGCTAACTTATAAACTTTAATCTATACTAATATTATAAAGCTGAAGAGTTTGTTTGTTTGTTTGTTTGTTTGTTTGTTTGTTTGAACGCGCTAATCTCAGGAACTACTGGTCCGATTCGAAAAATTCTTTCAGTGTTAGATAGCCCATTTATCGAGGAAGGCTATAGGCTATATATCATCACGCTAAGACCAATAGGAGCGGAGCAGCAATGAAGAATGTTTCAAAAACCGTGAAAATTTATTACTCTTGAGAGACGCAGACGAAGTTGCGCGGGTCAGCTAGTATTTTCTAAACGTCTAGACATTGCATCTAAATCCTTGGCGATCAATACTCATAGTTGTTTTATGATAGCCGACAAGGCCTTGGCCGTGAAGACTTTGAAGGCCCTAATAAGAAAACATAAGCCTCGTCGGTAAATTAATTAAGTTAAAATTTACCAGTATCTACTTAAATAAGGTTTCTTTATTAAAAACCATGAGATTTCTTAAAATTGTTAGCACTTTATGTTATTTACGGAGTACGGAATTTAATATACCTCACATCAACAGCCTTTACTAGTCCACTGCTGAACATAGGCCTCTCCTTAGAAAGGAGGTTTTGAACTACTATACCACGCCGGCCAGACGGGTTGGTATAGGGTTTGTTACAAGTGTTCCTTCTCTCTGCAGTGCTGTAGTCCTGCGTAGTTTAGTTCCTTAGTCGCCTATTACGACACCCACGGAATGAATAGGGGTGGTGACACTCTGTATTCTTAATCCATCACCACACGGACAATATACCTACGACATTTATATTTGAGTAAACTTTTTTGTTAGTTAATTAAGTCTCATTCTATTGTCAAAGCCTATTGGATGACTATCCTGATTTTTGAAATTTCTAATTTGCACAATTATATTTTTATATGAATAGGCTATTGTGCTAATTCATGTACTTACATTATCTATAAAGCACAAATAAACAGATCTCAAAGTATCAATTTTTTAATCGATTCTATATCGATATCAGAATGTGCACAGATTATTTACACATCTATTAGGAATAAAAAAAAAGAAAAAAGCCAACATTGAATAAAAATACATAGGTGCTCATGACAACACATAAACATAATCAAAGGGCAAAATCAAAGTCACAATTACGTTAATTGTGACCCTTTGAGTTGCAGGAGTCAGGCAGTGGTAGCCACTTACCATCAGGTGAACCGTCTGTTCATTTGCCACCCCAATACCATAAAAAAAGAAAAAATAATAATCGCAAACTTATGCCACGTTATTATATTGAGCATATACAATTCAAAAGTTCAACAATTTTTCCTGACATAATTTTGGTGTACATCGACCAAAAAATGAATAAAAACTTACGAAGAACATTGAAGAAACTTACTTTCCAAAGGAATTGAGGATTTCTAAAGGCTTTCTTATTTCGTGTTTATAACTTTGAAAATGATACAACCGTTCATCCTGTATTTTTTTTTTCGGGTGAAATTTCTAAAAATCCTTTCCTAGCCTACAACATAAAAGCATCAGCTGTCAAAATGACAAGTTCGTAGCCTCCAGCGATTTAGGCTCTCCATTGATGAGTCAGTCAGTCAGGGCGAGTAACTTTAAATGTGTGGATAACATACATTTTACAGCGCTAACTTGGACCAGAAATTGGGCAATAAACAATACGCGACATAAGCCCTAAATGATGCGTTGTTTAATCGGACATATTTTATGCTTGATAAATAAATAATTACTTTTAATAGGTACTCCCTCGGCTGTCGTATCAAATGTTCCCGTTCGGGTATCTGTTCCATTTCTCTGTACTGGTTAATCCCCTATTTTAGTATACTATAGCATAGATGGGTTGATTTTCAACCATAAAATAATAATAATTTGAGACTTCTCACACACAGCCGATTCATAACTAGGCAGACCCCGGAATCGAACCGAGTAAAACCATACGGAGTATCAATCAATCTTAGGACAAGGTTGTCAAAACCGAAAGGAGATGCTGGAGGGTCTCGATCGTGTTTCGGCCGCCCTTATCGCCCATAACGCGCGGTGCGATAAAAGTTCCGCATATTCGGCCCGTCCTTTCGTAGACTCTCCGAGCCCAGCTTTCTACAGGAAGATGTTGAGTGAGGGCATTTACCCACAATCCAATTTGGGTGCATCCAGGCAGCGTCGCAACAAAACGGATGTACACGGGGGTGGTATCTTGTTTATCTGTAACTAAAATGCAAACTAGAAGTCTTCATGGCCGCGGAGAAGCTCTGTGGAACCGAGGTGGAACTAAAAGGTGGAATAAAAGAAAACTCGTTTTCTGATAACCGATAGAGCGTAATTTAATTGGCTGATATATCTCAATGATTAGTATAACACTCGTAAATAGTATATTGCTAAGAATACTATACACTTCTTGTATTTATGTTCTCTATACTTACAACGCAGTACTGATCTTATATCTTTTAATAAATAACTGTAAACCTTTACTTAGGACATCAAGACAAAAAGAAAAAAGAAAAAAATAGAGAAATTGTTTAACAAACAGACTAGAATAAATGGCGGATTGCTTTAATTTTCCATTTAAAAACTCGGAAAAGTCTATTTTTAAAACGAAATCGTTTTAAAGATAAGTTAAACTTTAAAGCAAAATTGCGAATACATCGATTAAATCGTCACTCAGCCAATAGTACAGGAAAAAAAGAGACAGGCTATAAAATTTTATTACATCCGTTTATATAAATAATAATCAAATAACAGCCTCTATTGTGCCAAGGCTTATAAATTGAACGAGGAATTCAAATGCAGTCGTTACCAAATCGTATCTGTTTACAATTAAGATCTTTATCCACTGGCACGTAGCATATTATTTGGTTTTCGTTTCGTTCGTAATGAAAGTTAATAATATAAATAAATAGATCAAAGTTTATAAATACAAATACATCTGTTTAAATGATTGTTTTCCATAATTGTTTGTAATTTATTACAGAGCAATTACAGTTTTTATTTATAACAAGCTCATTATTACAAAAGAAAAACAAAAACCCTAGTACTTTGAAATATATAACGATTTTAATTTGTCCCTCTCACTGTTAAGACGGACGGACGGAAACTAAAGACACCTCAAATGCTAAAATCTGTCAAGCCGTTTAGGCTACAGAGCGTGCAAAAAATACATACAAATACTCGAAAAACAAACCCTCCTCTCTAAAAATGTTTTTCTTTTACTTTTAAAACTGACAACACGTTGGATTCCAACGTGTGTTGCCACGTTTGTTTTTATCATAAATAAAAGTACGTGATGTGATGTTCGTTGAATACGAGTACAAAGAAACCTGCAAATATTTTGACGTGTAGATTTCACTTGGCGGACTGCATCCATTGTTAATTACGGGAAGTTGCACTTATATCAATTAGCGTGACAACTTTCATTGTGATGCACGATTAGTGGCAATGAAAGTATGGATCGTGTTTCGCGTATATTTTATGTTGTTAGATGACACAATGGTTTATTATCGCATCATTTTTCTACATCACCCGAAGGTCGACTGGCAGAGAAAGCCCTGGACATTAAGTCCGCCTGTGTAGAACTTGTGCATTAAGTTATTATAAATCAATAAAAAATATATTCATAACTTATTCTAATAAGAAAACATTAAGAAATGCTGCTAACAATTACAAACATTTTAATAAAAATACTACTGTATTTAATGTGTTGCACTAAGATTTCATACATATTTGTTAAAAGAAACACGATTCAAACCACTCGAGTGGTCACAGAGCCCAACATTTCTACTGGCCGTCAAAAACAGAAGAAAGGGACCCTGGCCATAGCCATAGTAAAATACCTTTACGAATATCAAAGCATTGGAACAAATACCAATAAAATGTATGTAAAACTCAAACGAGTACTGTGATCGTAAAATGTTTACTGAAATTAGATTTTATTTTGTCCTTTATTATTTTGTGCCGCGTGTTATTTATGACTTGTGTGGACACGGCGCCTTTTGGCTTGTTTTAACCTTAACATGGGTATAATTTAGTGTTTTTGAATTTAAATGATTTCTCATTAGGTGTTCTTTGCTCACGTCGCTTATCGAATATTTGAGAGTAAATCCTTAAGTATTTCATAAATTTAACATAAAACATAACTCGCTTATTGGTTAGGTATCGTTTATTGGTTCTGCAGCTTCAGGTATATATCAGGTATCTTCAATATCTGTTTAAAAGTAAATAAAATGTAATACAAATAAGAAAAAGACAAAATTCAATTTAATGTTTTATTTTTATATCAATGATTTGGAGTTTGTTAATCTTTTCGATTGTTGCCATCTAAAATATATATTTTTTAAATCTTTAGTAATTTATCCCTCAGAAACAGATATCCTATGTCCTTTTATGTATTCCACGATAACGCGCAGGAAAAATCCATGATGATTAGTTGAGTAGCCAAAGCGTGAAAGGCACACAAAGAAACAAACTCTCATTCTCTTTTATAATATTAGTAATGATGAAGGGATTAGATTGACCAGTCTCTGTCAGTCTCTGTCCTAGCGAACGGCCTCTTCTACCTACTAGCTGAAAGCACAGTCCCGTTCTCCTTTTCCAAAGTCCAAGTCAAAGTCTTTATCCAAGTAAAAATAATTACTACAATACTCACTCCAATAAAAACAATAATAATATACTCCTTTATAATCAATAATATTCTAAAACTACTATTTGTCTGTTAAAGGTCAGCACCAAGCCTAAAACGCCTTAAGTAACGCTTAGAGGCAGGCAATGAGCAGCTCCATTCTTACGGGTTTAACTATTTAAATATCACGATATTTTTTTCATTATTAAAAACTTGATTATAAAATTTACTGTCAATTATATGCAATTGTCAAATTACGCAAATCTATCAACGACGTAATATCATCATCATAATTTCTTACTATAAAAAAATGTATATTTACCTATTTTTACAAGCTTTATATTAGATTCACTTGTATGTTTGTTTGTATGTTTTGACTTTAAACGGTCAGAATTCGTTCAAACTTTGTAGATATTTTCTATGGGACTAATCCCGCCCACACGCCCACCACTGTAACTCCTGTACACCAGGATCCACAGCAGTGACCCACGAACACACCGAGTTATGACACTCGGGAAGTCCCAGGAAGAAATTAAACTGTCTTGGAACCCTCAACGAAATTAATCAGAAGAAAATTGGAGGAGTTGGAAATACAGTAAATCCACTTCCCTCCTTAGCAAAGCGGGAGACAAAATGAAGTAAAATGGGCATACACCCTTTTAAACAGGGAAGCACCACGGCCACGAAATATTACGGGTCCTACGTGAGCTATATTTGATTTCTATAATATGTATGGCAGAATCGCCTAAACGCACGGAAATTCACCCTAGTTGACACAAGATCCCCATAGTATACCGCCCCAGATGTCACCTGCAAGGTATTCACTTTGTAGATATGTAGTATATCGAGGACCGATGACAATACACTAATTTAAAAAAAAAATAGTTTAAAAAAACTAAAAACACGCTTTCTATAGAAAACCAAACTAAAAAATAGAAAATAATTTTGAAAAAAAGCATGGGGTGCTTTTTACTATTGACAACAGGCACCCAACGCTTATTTTCAAATTTAATTTCTATTTTTTTAGTGTAAGAGTAGTGTTGAGACCTAATAAAAAAACATACCGTCGAAGATAGAACATCATTCTTGAAGCCAATGAATTAGTAAAAATAATAACTGTAATAACATTTATTAGGTAAACGATCGCACAATGTTGAATAAATAAATAATTATAAGCCCTAGATTTCGTCTTTCTTGATTTACTGCATCTTAAAAATTTCGACATCCAAAATCGCATGTATCGTTATACTTAGACTGTAATAAAAACAAGGTTATAAAACAGGCCATTAATCTTGATTAATACTAGTTTCAATTAACCATCTGTCTTGTATGACATATGACATTTATGACAAAGTTGCTTAACACAGAGGTTGTCCAATGCCGAGCTAAACATTATTAAGCCTCCTACTCACAGCGGACGAACAAATACACTGCGGCTCCTTTTTGCTTACATTGTATGGTTATATTCATCAAAATGTTTAAAGGAGGTACTTACTTTGATTAATACATACGTCACAGTTATTACACGTAATTTGGTTAAATATATGCACATAAGTTCTTTTGCTCGGTATACCCTTAAATGTTCCATAATGAAAGGGAACGCGAGAGTCTACAGTATAGTATATTTGGAAATAATATTTGTTGCTTGTAATTCATATTAATTGTTACTGTGCAGTTTTAATTTTTCCGTATGGTATTCGCACATGTTAAATATTAAAATTAAATTAAGTTTAACTATTAAATGTTTTTGATATGTTTACTTGTTTAAAACAGAATCTTCTAAAACCTTATAAACTATTTAAGTGCTTTATTTCTAATTAACGTACTTTTTTTAGTTGTTCTGTTTTTTGAAACCAAATAACAACTACATTCGGTACCTGAATGTGGCTGTAATTTTCTTTGTGTGTAATTTTTATAACGTCTGTAGTTTTCCTCTTGTAATCAATATACCTTTACTCTTCGTCTGTAGACTTGGCGGGGCCGCAGAGACTTTTCAACATAAATTACCTACCCGCTTTTTAATGAGCCTGAATGAGATGATACCCCCTGCGTGCAGCAACCTCATTGCATATCCTTCATTCTTTCTGTGGTAGAAGACACGTATATATTGTGAAAAAAAAATCTTAACATTACTAAATCTTAGGACCACTCTAAGGAATGCCTTTTTTTAACTTTGGAGTTTGACACAATTTAGGTTGCGTCTTAAGTTAGAGTAACAAATTCTTTTGCATATAAAGTATTATGAATGTAAACAAAAAATTCAAAGCATAAATATAAAAAAAAAACTTCATTTTCAATTGGTTGGCTGCGGCTGGAGGGCATAATTAAGGTACATTCAAGCTTTATGTTACTAAAAAATCAATAAAAGCGACCAATACAATTAATTGAAACGTCTCACGTATATTTTACCGTTTGTTAAATTATTTATCTATTGCTCAATCTCCTTAAGGTTCTCTTTGTGATCTTTTTTTTTTATTTCTATCTTTTCTTATATATATCTACATGTTAAGTTTCACAAATCTACAAGTTTCCGTTTAATAAAGAATACAACCTACAAAACCATGGTAGAAACCTGATAAAATTGTAAAATTGTACGTACAATTTTGTGTTTAATAAACATTTTCTCTTTAAAAGTGATAATTTACATATTTGTAAAGAAAACTGTTTTATTGAATTTGTATTTACAAATTGTAATTTGTAGTTACAAATATTGTAAATTGTAAAACAATTCCGGCAGATGGACTTGCCTTGTGTCAGAACTTAACAATTTTGTACATCTATTTGATAAGTTAAGAAATTTAATTGTTATGAATTAAAATGGTTTTAACAGCTGTCAGTGGAAGTAGTGATAGTAGTAATGATAAATATATGAGTGAACGGCAACTGCAAGTTTTTCGTAAAAAGTTAAACTTTACTTTTGAAATGTCAGATTTAAATTGAATTCTAAATATTTTAATATTCTAAGATTTTCGAAATCTACACTCAATTTAAGAATCTTCGATAAAATCTCACATTTTATGTAATTTGTAACTTTCGATTATCGGCGTTTTTTTGTACCTAAATGTCTAATTTGCATTTATAATCATAATATTTGGAATGTTTTTACCTGTAAAATTCTTACATAGTAGTAAGGTTTATTATAAAGCACTTGTCTTATAACTTTACAAATATGTCACTTACTTACAAAATGTCGGATTGTAACGTTTATTACACAGGGCCCAGGCCTCTACCTTCTTTAACTTTTAGGCCAAGAAGTTCTGTTATCTCAGCTAAGGACAAGTATTTCTAATGAAAATGAACAGCCATGAAATTGTGATGGAGTCCGGAGCAAACCTATCTAAATCTAAAAGCAGTTAAAAAAAATGCGTTATTGCCCAGCTTAGATTTTTTTCTTTTCAGGTATTTTTTTTTTTTAATATAATGGCTCAAAAGCCCCGTAAACAGCTTCGTTTCTTAACGATGTAAAATAAAAACATTCTGGTTCCTCAGCAGGCTTCAGGCTTTCGGGTCGTCGGTAGCACCTAGTTTGTTATAGTATTGTTGTGGTTTTTGTACCTTTTTGGGTTATACGGGTTCTTTTATTGTACAGTTTACGATGGCCTTTGTTTTATTGTATTGCGGTGGCTACCAAGTATTGTGTTGTTATGGGCGTGTTATGGTCTTATGTTAGAGTTTATTGTATTGTTAAGAGACAGGCGCTCTAGCAAAGGGTCCGATTGTATAAGATAATAAACTATACGATAATAGAATTGAAGAAAAAATTAAAAAGTATGAAAATTGATTACGTGACTTTTTTTTAAAATATGCAATAAATAAACACAAAATAAGCCGTTACAGTTACAATAGTTGTTGTTGTTGTTTGCACAAATAAGAATGCCATGTGGGAAACGATACCATTGTGGCTTAAAAAAAGGTAAAGAAATTACGTTAAATGTAAAAAATATTGTTAATCAGAAGTTATGTTAATAACTTTACATAAATATGGATTTTGTGTTAAAAACTTTTTTGAAAAGAAATCCAGGTAATTTCATGTTTCTCTGGTGGACTTTTTAAAGTCGATTGATTCATCGAATATAGAGTAGATGTAGAAAGAAGAACAACGTAATTATTTATTGTATTTTTATTTAACAACGTCTTTTGTTTAACAATTATAGCAAACATTGTCATAACATTACAACATAACAAAATTGCAGCCCACGACACAAATGGACGTCCATTTAGAAACATTTCTACCAAGAAACCTCAAAAACTTTGAACAATTCATATAATGAGTTAGTTCACCTCGGTCTCAAGACTGCTGTGATATGTTAGAAATGGTCGTAATTGAACTACAAGTACAATTAGTTATAATTAGACCTAAACGAGGCTCTAAGAAGAGGACGACGTGTGCGGCGGGCCTGTTAGAAGGCCTTATATGTACTATATACTGGGTTGTATAGAAAAATTCTTAGTGGAATGTTACCTTTATTACCGTTAGCTGTGTGTGTGTTTTTCTAACTGATTCATCAATTACTGAGTCTAAACCGCGGGGGCAACAATTTTGAAACTTTTGACGCTGATACATTTTATCTTGTAAGCACCCACTAAGAAAGGATTTTTGGAAATTTCACCCCTAAAGGCGTAAAATAAGGGATTAATGGTTGTATAGAAGTTCGTCATTTTCAAAGTTGGAAATCCGAAATAAGAAACAATCACACAGATGATTTAGAAAACTTAACACGTTTATTGTGGCTTTTATAAGCTTTTAATGAACGAAAGTAGTTGTTAAAGGATGAGTAAAGCCGTAAGTTTTATGATTATTTAAAAGTATAGGTAACCGCGTACCTTCGTTTTGTTATCAGTGTCCCATTATTTAAACATACTTATCACATTATATCTATAACAGTTTTTCATTGTCTCGTTAATTTATTAATTTGGAAATTGAACAATAATGAGTTTGTAGTTTGAGTTTGAATGGTGTGTTTTTTTTTATGGTATGATGGTATGGGTAAACGAGCCGATGGGTCACCTGATGGTAAGCAACTGCCGCCGCCCATGGACACCTGCAACTCTAAAGTCACAAGTGCGTTGCCGCCCTTGGAGGAGGGGGGGATTTGGGCTCCGGTAACCTAACTCACTCAGTGAAAGGTAACGAAAGAATTGCTTAGCATCGGTTTTCTGTGAAGCCGGTCCGGTCGAGCCGGCCCATTCGTGCCGAAGCATAGCTCTCCCACGGTAAAAATTGTTTTCATCAATCATCATCAATAGCCAAAATTTGTCCACTACTGGACATAAGCCTTTACTTACAAAGGAGGTTTTGACCTACTATACCACGCAAAACCAGCAATGGTTACAAGTAAAAATAAAACAGTTTCTTAAAAGCATCAAATTTTGTCGTATGATTGATTGAATTTTAACGTGCCACGGAAATAAAACTATAAATTCATGCGTGAATTAACCTTAAGTCATATGAATAAGATTGATAAACTTGCAACCAAAGGAAGCCGTATTAAGGAATGTATTCCTTTAAACTTTTCCATGTGCTCTTTGATACAGATTCAGATAAGATATTATCGAAAGCTTCACTTTGTTAGTTAGTAGCGGTATCCCGAAGGACGCTGTATAAGTACACTGTCATTTGTTATTCCTTTTGACGAATGATTCATATCAATCCAGTGGGGAGACTCACTGGACTGAATTATATATAATACTCCTTAAGAAATCGCTTTGGTATGTCACTTGTAAGTTCTACATACCAAAGCGATCTGTTATCTGTAATATTTTCTTTCAAATATACATTCTTTTAAACTATCGCATTCCATAATATACCTATATAATTATGTTTACGGAAATTGATGCGGACTCTCATCAGTCAGTCAGCCAGCCTCTGACCTGTGGGAGTCAGCCTGTGATCACGGCCAGATGGAAACATCAGGCATCATGCATTTTCAAAGGCATGTACTTAATATCTATCATGAGAGCTTTAATTCCCGTAAACATCTTCGTACCATCATCCCGTAAACATCGTAAACATCATATCATTAGTTTCTCATTTATTGTCGACAATGACCTGTGGAACTAACGGTATGCCTATATAATGCAAATATTCCCGGGTCGGACCAAATGTTTGTATCATCTGCAGATATCTGTTTCGGAGTTTGGGTGTTTTCTATATATAATGTGTATATATTTACTAAAAAAAATTAGAAAAGTATTCTATCAGTCAATCTAGCTTTCATAGTACAAGCTCTGCTTAGTTTAAAACTAGATGACGTTGAGTGTCACATGTCCGGAAATATTATTATTATTATCCTCTTTATTATTACTATAATGCCTGTGGTATTTCGAGATATATACTACCTTGAAATCTTTAAGATACGTCAAATGCTGGCACAGCAATTGTAATTCATTTAGATGCAGGTGTACGGAGGCGGCTGTAGTCGCTAATATCAATAAAATATGTCACAAGGGGTTATTAAACTTCAAAACAGTACTAAGTTCCACTACGAAATTATGACTATTAAATCATGGAAATAAAATCCACTTACTGCTACATCAAACATATAATATTTTATTTATGACGATATCTAAGTTATGATACGCGTTTGGCGACTAGTCTCCTATAATAATAATATTTCGGAGATCTGACACACAACACCAACTAAGCAGAGCTTGTACTATGGAAGCTAGATTGACTGATAGAAAACTCATAGAGTTTTTTTTTCTAAATACATACATATTATAGGTACGTAGCAAACACCCAAAACAAATATTTGCAGATTATATAAATCTATAACTATAACTTGAAGGTTTAGAAATGTATTACAACCTCCGTTCCTTCAAAGTAGGTAAGTGGATAAAATTATGTCGAACGTTGAAGGGAATATGACGAAATAATTCCTCCGTGCTATTATTCTCTCCATATTTGGAAGATAGATTGATGATTGGATCTGTGTGTTATATAGTTATAGCTATACGAGTATGTACATATAATAGAAGCTGTGACCATACAGTTGGTTGGTCGCATTGAATTGTAGAACTTCTCGTGGCGAGTGGTTGCTTGTTAAAACAATGTTCTCATTTTGGTCTATTAAACACCGAAGTGAACTTAGCCATACAAGACGTTTTTAACGTTTCTGTAACATTACACTTAATAACTTTTATTTTTCGGTTACGCGAAATCAGACGTTATCACGTCTGGGCACTAGAAATTAAAATCTCGATACGTACTAAATGCTTTGCATCCATGTTATTCTTCGACAAATATTCTAAAAACCGTGAAAGTAACTTGATCTGCCTTCGTTATAGCGGTCTTATACTCGTAGTCTTCTTTGATTCAGAACTTCAAAATAACGCATTCAAAGACATAACATTGAATCTTTTCTTTTGTTACTTCTGTATTTTATTCACGGTCGGTTACATGTAAGTATATCATGGCTAAAGTTCGGCAACCGCGCGGCGTTTTGGCGGTTATTAAAAATTTATTTACTACGAGTATAATGCTATAATTATCGCTTAGAAACTTAATCACCACACGCTCCCACCCCAAACCCCTTAACAGCTCTAGTGACTTTTGAGCAGAAATATATGCTCGAAGTGCCCCCTTAATCAAAATTCTCCAGGTGAAAGTTTTTCAAAAAAATATTTTAAAGTGAAACGGGGGGACAGACCAGCTGTTGGCGTGGCGACGCATCCCCACGGAATGCGTCTCCACCCTATGTGATAGCATAATTATGTAACATGTAATGCGGTGTGGCGACGCAATTTGAATGTTTCACATCTGCCAGACGTCCCGCGACGGCTCAATGTTTTCTTGCTCTACAATCTCACATATCCTGTAGATTGAATAAGTTGATTCTAATAATGTTGTACTGTTCATTGTTAAGCGTTGAGCAAAACAATACGAGTTATCTAGCTACGTATAAATAACTGCATTGGGTCATTGCATGGCGCCATACTGGGAGAGGCGGGTCTGACATTCGAACGCTTTGAACAAACAGCATTTATTTCTTTTTAATACTTGCTCCTATAAGGTAAGTTATTGTCTTCTATTACTATCTTTTAATCTAATTAAAGTAAGTTAGATAATCACGCGCCTACTTCTAGAAAATTTGGTTTGCGATTTTTTTATCTATACCTACTAATTATTATAAAGCTGGACAGTATGTTTGGTTGTTCGAACTTAACAATTATTTTAGTGTTGGATAGATGATTGATGAAGATTTTTGTAAGATCAACGTACAAGAAAGATACAAGCGTCAATTGGGGCATCAGTAGTATATCCAGAAGTTGATTGACCAACACAGCGGGAAGTGCACCAGACGGCTTTGGCCACCACAACTTGAAGGACGTCCTAATCAGCCGTGTGTTCTAGACAAGTTGCGTTGTTATAAACCACGCCGACCAGTTATGCAACTAAACAATTGCATAAGACAAAAGCGCAGCTGGAGACTTTTTTTATTTGTGAAGGGAAAGTAAAAGCTTTATTTAAGATATTTATTTTATCATTATTTGTTTGAAGTTTGACATTGATAACTGGGAACGCCCGGGATTTAATCAACTATCACATAGACTACCCCAAATCAGATTAAACAATATCCGTATAAAGGTTGCCTATAAGAGATCGCAGCGGGCGAAAAGACCGCCTACTGTAATTAAAAATGTAGATGTTATAGCTACTTCATTTATACATCTTTATTGTACAGCGTAGCGCTGTACAATAAAGATGTATAAATAAATAAATAAAAGTTTGAGGGTTGGTGAAATGAGGGTGGGTTTCATTAAAGAGGCATTGTGAAAGTTTTGATGGGATGTCCAAACCCAAATATATCTGCAAACTTAGTAACTGCAAACGTAGATAATATTCTATAAAAGTTTATAAACTTTACAACTTTGACAACTTCCCTTTAGGCCGGCGTTGTGGACTGTGGTATGTCCTCTCAGTTTAAGAGGGAGCATTTATTCAGCGTTAACATTAGGTAATTTTAATGTGATTTGTAATAATAGAAAAATGGAGATAATTATTATTTATAATAGTAGAAAAATGGAGTATATTTCAATACCATTCAACATTCGTATAAGTTTTGTGTTTCTTTATATTTCTTTACAGAGTGTCACCACCCCTATTCATCGTGTCGTAAGACTAAAGACGACCGACTAAAGAACTAAAGAAGTAAACTACGCAGGACAGCAGCACTGCAAACAGAAAGAAAACTTGAAACGCATCCTATACCAACTCGTCTGGCCAGCGTGGTATAGTAGGTACTTCTTTTCTGAGGAGAGGCCTATATCCAGCAGTGGACTATTAAAATCTGTTGATGATTGATTATGAGTGTACCTTATCTGTTCCTATATGTCGAAATAAATTTTGAATTCAAGATCTATCCATCTTATTTGCAAATTTAATCATTTTTAACCGGCCTTAAAAACGGAGGAGGTGAGAACCTCTACCTTTTTGTGAAATCGGTTGTATTTTTTTTTTGTTTTTTACCTCAGACGTCAGTCATTTCATAAACCAATTTGCAAATGTTTCAACTTCAAGGACAACTTTCCAAGTGCTCTCATTCAAAAACTACCTATAAACGTGGAAATTTATAAAATGCAGATTACAGATAACTACGAGTTGCCATGATGTAGTGTATTAAAGTCGGTGATAGTTTTTGAAAAGTTAATTATTGGTATTTGATAAGTCGGCTTCAGTAGTCAAGTTTTTTTTTTTTTAAAGACAACTCCCGCACTAGGAATAACTTCTGTGTGACACAAATAACATCCAGACTGAGAACAACAATTGTGTAAATTTAGCGTTATTAAAAAAAAGATTGAAATTACTAGTTTTCAAAAATTTTGAAAGATTATAATTGAAACATTTGTGAATTTAATAAATATATACATGGATTTTGAATATCACTTGCCTTTATCGGTTTGCGAGCCTAAGGAAGTTCAAGGCCTATTTAAAAAGTGAAACGATGATGGTTTTAGTTAGCTCCGACTGCTAAAATACTGTGCTGTTGGATACAAAGTCAAATAGAGGGGCAACGCTAATGAATTCAGTGTAAAATGAGTGACGAGGTTCTTTGTCATATGTTTACTTAGGACGCGATAATTGTATTGTATACCGCGCCTCTTGTATGAGAATTCGGCATCAGAAACAGGCTTGACAAGCTTCATATTCTATAAGCATCGTTGCGTTGCAATGTCGTATCTAGGTGTGAAGTTGTGGGATGCAAGATGCGATGCAAGCTTTATTATATTATATTGTTGTATTTTTTTTTTTAATTTATTTATTTAAGGTCGCTTCTTAACATCTCAGGTCATTAGCGACCACGATTTACAATAGATATATATATATATATAACAACACTGTAGTTTACACTAGGTTATAAGTATTAATCATTTTCAGAAAACTTAAAGTTTGCATACATGCATTTTGATTTAAACAGTCTTATAAATTATTTGGAATGTTACATAACTTTTTCTCGCTGCAATAAGCTATGCATTCCTTTAATAAATGGATAACAGTCAAATCTAGTCCACACTTGCATTTATTTCTTTCGGTTTTAGTAATTAGATGAATATGTGTCATATTTGAGTGTCCGATGCGTAAACGGGCGATGATCACTTGATCTTTTCTACAAGTAAAATTATTGGGAGATTGATCAAAATAGACTTCCTTATACTATATAACTTTGATGTATTTTCCGTTTCTCAATACTGATCCCAAGTAGTTTTAATTTTATGTTGGAAGTATTTTTGTAATTCGTCTATACTTGATTTATTTGTATGCCAATTTTCGTTTTCATTTATTGCTTGCTTCTTTTCATTATCTGCTTTTTTAACTATCTAACTATCCCTTGATGACTTGGAATCCAAATAATTTCAAATTTGTAGTTATTTTTAAGTATTTTTTTAATTTCTATAATTAGGGTATTTGACATTTCATCGCGGCGGTAAGACCCGTTATGGAGGATTGGCTCGAGAGGCGTCACGGGACCCTCTCATACCGACTGACGCAGGTGATCACTGGGAAGGATGTTTCGGGGATCACCTGTGTCTGATCCGCAAGGAACAAACGCCTGAGTGCCACCACTGAGATGGCCAGACCGTGGACACGGCTCTCCACACGCTGGCAGAGTGCCCGGCGTGGG
The DNA here is from genome assembly GCA_902825455.1 of Arctia plantaginis. Lineage (NCBI taxonomy): Eukaryota > Metazoa > Arthropoda > Insecta > Lepidoptera > Erebidae > Arctia > Arctia plantaginis. The sequence continues at coordinate 867,000 of CADEBD010000281.1, forward strand.
TTGAGCAGAGGCGAGATCTCGTGGCGGCCATCGGAGTGGGCGTTCTCTCGCTGGATAGCCTGATTGCGGCTATCGTGCGGAGCGAGAGTGCGTGGAACTCTGCCGTCTCCTTCTGCGAGCAAGTATGCTCGCGAAGGAGACGGCGGAGCGGGACCGGGAGAGGTTTAGAACTCGCCCGGCCCACCAGGCCCGGGAACGGGCCAGGTACCGTAGGCGACCGACCTCCGTCCTCCATAAGCGCAGGCCTGGGGGTGACAGGTGAGGCCATCTGTCACCCTAGCAGAAGCAGGCCGGGTTGGCGGCGAGTGCGTTGCGACGCGCGCTCGCTTCCAGGGAGCAGAGGGAACATGGGGTTTCCACTCTTCGTCTGTAGATGGCCCGAGGTATGTCGGGGCACCAGGGACTTCCTTTCTAGGGTATACCTGGCTCCCCGGCTATTAGTACCCGAGACGGCGTGCGGTTTTAGTCGGTTCGAGTCCGACATGCCACCGATAGGTGGTATCCGAGGGGATTTCCGCACGGAAAAAAAAAGTTTTGTATTAAAGTTCAAAATATGGATCACCACTTTATAAAGAGTGATAGTTATCCTTAGTCCTACATTATAATTTCAAAAGTGTTTGTTGGTGTTACCGGAGATCAAAACCCTCTAAATTTGGCGGGTGGATTCGAAGTACGGCAGAACCTAGTTACTTACCATCAGGTGACCGACAAGTTCGTTGGCAATAAAAAAAGATGAATTCGAAAGAGAGTTTGTTTGTTCCTTCTACATATTATCATCATGAAACCATTAAACACCTGGTCATCATGAAATTCTAAATTCATGTTTCTAGTGGTACGTAAGCCGAAGGTAAAATGCAATAAATACTTCTAATTAATTATCCGAACAAATGTTAACTATTACTATTTACTTAACATTACTTAAATATATGTTCGACTCTATCCTTGGAAACAAATACATTATTCTTAAGCGGTAGGTGGCGCTGCAACCAAGTTCTAGAACTCTTACTTCAACTCAACTCTATACAAACTTAAAGGTTCTTTCTAATGAAATATTGTATATTAAACCTTAATGAATAAGTAAAATGTTTTAAATAGAGGTTATTAATCTTGTTACATAAAGCGTGCTAATGCTCAAGCCACAAATGAATTAGAGCAACTCGGGCGGAAATTACGTTTACGAGCGGCAGTGACGTCACGTCTTAAAATCTATTGTTCGCTTAGGGCTATTGCAGTTCCAACGCTTATTTATTGTTTAGTTAGATAACAATAGATCCTGTCATTAATTTTCTATTAGGTAAGTACTTTTCTACTGCTTTGGCTTTTTAATAATCCGTTTTTCAAATATTTTAGATTTCAATCTTAGATTAAGTGTTTATTTTATTTCTGGTTATATAATATGCATATTTTAAATTATAATTCTAACAAATACAACAACCCTAACAAAAACTCCCTATCTAAAAACACTAAAGAGCGAAATCCTGACACCATTTTTCTTTTCTTAATACTTTTGAATATAAATAAGGGCACCTTTTGAATTCCATGTTTAAAACCGGGTCAAAGTGACCCTAAAATCATTCTAACTTTGGTCACACAGTTTTTATTTTGTTTTCTCTGAATCTCCCATTTTTTATTATTTTAACATCAATCGGGCAAATTATGAAAACCAATTGTTAAATATTTTTGACTTCTTTTAGATCGACATATTCAAAGTATCGATGTTTAAAGTTCAAACTTGATCAAAGTAACTTCGATTTAATACCGATTTACGCCTCTAATACGATAGTTTAAAAACAATTAATGTTCGGTATTCGTCATTTCTCCCCGGAATAACAACATGTCCAATTCACTAACTGGGTATGTCACAATCCCAATCGAAACGAATTCTCCACCCACATGTGAAAAAAAGTCTGGAAAACTAATGTACTTAGGTTTTACAGTTCAATGAAGTAAACATTAGTACCTTACTTTTACGAGTTGTGTGGGTGGATGGACAAAACATTCCTTGTTGCGATTAATTTGACATACCAACTAATTTACCTTGTGTAGTATAAACAAGCTTTTCTCCGTTTCACAAACGTTTATGGTCACTGCTCTGCTCCTAAAGAGGTTAGCGTAATGTTTTTAGTTTTCGTTATTTGTCATTAAGCAATCTATGTTATGCAAGAACAATAATTTAAATTAACTAAATAGTTCCAGAGCTTATCGTGTATAAATAAACGAACAAAGATATTGCTTTCGTTTTAATGAATACCTAACAAAGTTTAAAATATAACAACTCTATTATATGGTGAATATTTTATAATTAGCCTTAGATAGTATAGCAGAGAGAAGGAAAACTTGACACAAACCCTATACCAACCCGTTTGGCCAGCGTGGTATAGTAGACCAAAACCTCCTTTTTAAGGAGAGGTTTATGTCCAGCAGTGCACTGTTAAAGGCTGTTGATGTGATGTGTGTGATAGTAACAGTATAGACTTCTAATGTGTAATTTATTAAAAACGCTTCATGAATACTAGCATTGCCCGCGGCTCCGGCATGTTACTGGCTCATAATGTAGCTTTTCATTGGTGAAAGAATTTTCATAATCAGTTTAGTGGTTTAGGCGTGAATTAGTAACAAACAAACAAACTCACTTTCACCTTTATAATATACTAGCGATGCGCCCGGTGCAATGTAGATACTACTAATACTACTATAGTCCATCAACGTCGTGCGCGACCGTCCTGCGGGGGGACAGACGGTGGCGGGGACGAGGTACTCAAGATGTCAGCGGGTAGCGGGTGGTGTAGCGGGGAAGGGAAACGCGTGTAGCCGTGTGCTAGAATGACGCGCTACCTCACCCCCGCCACTGTCTGTCACCCCGCGGGACGGTCGCGCACAAGATTGCCGGGTTATAATGTAGCGTCAGAGTAGAGTAGTTAATTATACCATTATTATGATAGGACTATACTACAGGACATCTTTGAATGCAATATTTATAGGCCCGATCCGATCCTGACGTACGGCTCGGCGGTAGTTGGACCCCACATTTTATACCTCTTATATGTTTTAAAATATTAATTTTAATGATATGCTGTAAAGAGCAATTCTGATCTTTTTTTTTTACTTTAAGAAAAGGCTTACTAGCAACCGAAATTTCTAGTATTCCTATTAACCCCTCCAACTAAGCTTAATTGCTTGTGTTAGGAGTGGGTTCACGTCGGTAGTGTACTGGTCAGGATCTAAAGGATAAGGAATAATAATGTATTGTTTAAATAAATAAGTAAATAACCCATTACTTTTTTTGTAATATTTAAAAGATAAAAATGGTTACTAATAATAATAATAATTTGAAATTCTCGGATTTTATCTACTATAATATGCATTTACTCGTATACATTTAAACCTTCCTCTTCAATCACTCTCTCTATTGGTGAAAACCGCATTAAAATACGTTGCTTACTTATGGATACTTATGTAAAAAAAAACAAAATGAGCTTCATCTTTTTTTTTTGGTTTTTCACCGTAGAAAGTCAATTTTGTCTGTCTTTCGCTACGTCCAAACTGAACCAGCACATTGCACTATCCTGGGCCAAGCCGCGAATGTGAGGTCTTCCTCGTTTACGATTCCATAACGGTCGCAACCAAAACCTATTCTGTTTTAGCCTTCTACTTACTTGGAGTTTTACAATTTATTTGATTTATTTTCAAAATCTACGCACTAGTACTACATTGGTGGACTTAATGCCTTATGCATTACCTCCCAGTCTATGATGGGGTGTAGTAAAAATATAATTGTAAGTGCAAACATAGTGTAGAGAAGAGATTAAAAGTTTAAAAATCTATATATTCAACATATTATATACAGTCATCAACTAGATAAATAATTTACATACAAATTATATAAATACCTTTCCATACTTAATATTATAAATGCGAAAGTGTGTCTGTCTGTTACTTCTTTACTCTTAAACAGCTGAACCGATTTAGATGAAATTTGGAGAAAGTTTGAGTTGCTGGGAAGGATATAGAATTTTTGGAGTTTTTGGATTTTGAACTGTGTGTCGGATACTTTGATTCTTGAGATATATAGTACCTGTAATAGATAGAGGAAGCAAGAAATGATTCAGGCCAGAAGTGGAACTTACAAAAAAAAGTAAACCGAATCGAAATTTATGCTTGTTTCTTAAGTTAATGAATAAAATTAAAAATCAGTATCTTATCATTGTTAAAGAGGTTGTCAATGGCTGGTACCATCTAAATTTTATACATAGTATTGTAGAAACTCTGAGCAAGTTAAACGGCTTGTTATGTTGTGTGGGCGTTTACTAGAGGAGCTGTTATAATAAAATTTAAAACGAAATAATTTAGTTGAAACTATTAGCATATTTCCCTTTGTAGTAGAACTTGAAACTCATGTTTTAATTAATTCACTGTCAAGCGAAAAAAAATCAACATATATTTATGGATCTTTTCGCTAATTACTGGTAATGACCCTTGTATCCGGCTTAAAATTAGTGCAGCCACCCTATACTATGATAGTTATTTGCTTCACATAAGCGGAAATCTTTTCACCTGTTGTGTGTGGGAACATTCTGACAGGCTCCGTATAAAAGACATAAATGCGCTCGCTTCGTTATGCTTTATTATAATTTTATGTTAGTCTACATATAATTATAATAAATGGGAATTACTTCCATTTAAATTGAGTAGTGTTATATATTTAACTAGCTGTCGCTCATAAATATTGTCGATGATTAAAATAATACTTTCTAAAGACTGGCTTTTTTTATGAGTTTCAAAAAAATAAATATTTAGTTTAATATATATTATGCCACCTATATTATTAAAATATTGTGTGTCTTCCGTGAGAAATTGACTATTTTACTAAGAATTTTTATTTTATGATCTAATTTATCTAACCTAATCAAGTTTAAGAAATCCTAGTTTAAAAAAATATAGATTGCGAAGTGTTTATGTCTATCAAAATTTTGAATTTACTGCGTTGAAAACATTAACAAAAAAATACTAAATCTCCTATCATACTTACGAGTATAATCTTAATATTTAAACTCGACTAATAAATTTTTTGTTTATATTTTAAGAATCACCTGAAATTATGCTCACTTGATCTCTGACAATGGTCAGACTGTAATAGGCAATGCGTAAATTGTTACTATTTTTTAAGACTATGTTTATTGAATCACTAGAAGAATCATCATCATCATTAGCATAAGAAGTAGATAACACAAATAACTGCTTGTATTAAGATACATACTTGATGCAATAGCAGTTGTTGAAGTTTTTTAAACAACAGTAAAGTCGTTAACCATAACGTTATATTGGAGCATTTATCATAGACAAACAAACAAATTTTATATGTGGCTGATGGGGCCAAAGGGTTCTCGATCGAGTGGCGACCGCGTGCAAGAAACGGAGCGTGGGTAGGCCCCCCCCCACAAGGTGGTCCAACGACCTGGTGAAGGTCGCGGGAAGCCGTTGGATGCGGGTACGGTTGTTGTGGTGAGACTTGGGGAGGCCGATGTCTAGCAGTGGACGTCTTTCGGCTGAAAAGAAGAAGAACAAATATATTCCTAGAAGATAAAGAGCCTAGAGAGAGAGAGAGTGTATTTGGTCGTTTCTACATTAAACAGAAATCTCCTTTTCTATCTGCTTTATAGGTATCTCTACTTTCCTTAGATCAATCACCGCCATTGTTATTTACCAATTGGACCAGCAGACAAAATTCGCAACAATTATATTAAAAGCCAGTATAAAAACGAATGTGTATATGTATCGTAAGTCCAGATAATCAACTGCAGAGAATGTTTTAATTAGGTTAACGATTGAGAGCGGCGGATGACGTCACGTTCCACTAATGAACGAAGCAAGGAACGAATGAACGAAGTGCCGTTCTGTATCGATACCGAATCAATGTCGATTATCGATATACCTTGATTTATTTGTGTTGGTTTTTGTTGTAAATTGATTTCGTTGTATTATCTGATGGTGCAGTAATGTATTGACTTTTTAAACGCAACTTTCGACTCCAGGAACAATTAAAGGTTCAATTTTGTGATTGGTATCATACTTTTCAGTTCATTATGAATACGCGTTGAATTAAATAACTGAATGTAGTGAAATTAGTCTCTTTATTTTTATGAAAATAACAAAAGCAATATTCAAGTAGTGCCGTTTTACTGGTTTTCTAATGGGTATAGGTCTCCCGTCCAGTTTTACAAAACTGACCATAAGTAACAAATTTTAATTTTTGTACTCGTGAATATTTTTTTCCAGAAATGTAGAAGGGTGGTAACACAAGTCAGGAGATTAGTTTTTATATCGAATTATTTCTATGTGACGAGTTGTCGTAGGGATTTACGTGTGTGAAAAATATGATTATAATCGTTAAGTCTGGTCATTTGGTGACATTGATTTGAACAAAATACAGTTCTTGGCATTTAAAGTTACAAGTTGACAGTTGTGAGTTATTCTTTATTGAAAACTGAATATTGACTATGTTTGCATTACGTAGGTTCAGTCACTAAAGAAGCTAAGTGCACAAACGGTTTTTAGTTGTAACCGACTTCAAAAAAGGCAAAGGTTTAATGCGGGCATTTATGTTCGTTACTTCAGAACTCCGGCATTTAAGCACCGATTTGGTAAATTCCCGAAACCCGAATTTCTATTTATCACTGCATACTTCCCGTTTGGTCCTATTTAAGACAAAAAAATCACATCTAAGGGTAGAAAATTAAAGAATGAAGAATAGGGTTTATCACAATTCATCATGATATAGTCACATTGAAGTCGGTGATGCCTTTTTAAAAGTTAATTATTGTTTTCTCATTTATTAAATTATAATTATTAATTAATTCCTAAATTAATTTTTAGTTAGATATTTATTAGTAATATTTTACAGTGATTTCCTTCGTGGTGCAGTGGTAGCATATGCGACTGCTGTGCTGAGGTCTCGGGTTCGATGGCCGGGTCGGACCAAAGTTTGTATGATTTGCAAATATTTGTTTCGGAGTTTAGGTGGTTATGTAGGTATTACATGTACGTATTAACAAAAAAAAAGTAAATAAACATTCTATCAGTCAATTTAGCTTTCATAGTACAAGCTCTGCTTAGTTTGAAACTAGATGGCGTTGTGTGTCAGAAGTCCGAAATATTAATATTATTAAAATATATTGTAAAATGTTCCAATCTAGCAAATTTTCTAGTTTTGAATGATTTTCCTTTGGTTAAAACAGTTACTGACAAAAATTGTATAAACCTTGTCATCTAATTTTGTAAAGAATTAATGTATGCGATGTGTACAGCAATGTGGAACAGGTTAGCATCGCCATAAAATATTGTGTGACCCTCTCAGGCCTCCAGCTAATTGAATAAGAGATGTTTTGCTGTATCATTTACTGCTGAAGCTTACAATGTTGTGTTCATTGTAAGCCTTTTTAAATGTCTTATAAAGCCTCTTTTCTTAATTATTTTACTTATTTTTCTGTTATGTTATACTTAACCGTTCTTTGACAACATATGTATGTGTTTTTGAAAATGAAAATTCAGAAAGATTCGTTCATTTTCAAATTATTGAACCTTTGAAGTTGGGACGGGAAGTCTGTTCTTCTGAAAATTCAATATATATCAATGGTCAAGAGAAACTATAAGTCACAACAAACATTACGAGATTTAGTTGCAGTACCCACCGAAAAATAATAATTAGACTTAGATGTGAAAAAGAATGTGTAATCACTATTAATCTGCAACGATAGCCTATCTTTTGCGGCAAAGCTACTTATTTCTATATTTAGCAAATGCTCAGTACCACAATCGTAAAATTGAAAGATTTATTAGATTCTATTTTAAGCTAATACTAATACTATCTTGATACTTGTATTAGTATCTACTACCATAAACTGGAATGGATGATGGATGATGTTGACCTGAATAACACAGGAACAATAGATGATATCATCTTAATAACAGCTGGTTATGACAAAGCTTTATATTGGATATTAAGATGGCGGAATGTACATAACAAATCTTGCTATTATTTACGTGTAAGGAATGTCTTGCCCATTTATATATAGTTAATATTAGGATAGATTTAATAATGACTGATAATCAAACCAAATTTGTAAATGTAGACATACATTTAAAGGTTACAATTGACTTACAAGATATGCTTACAATTAACAATGACATGACACGACACTTACAAAGACTTTCTTCTAATGAGACGCGTAAAAATGAACCTTGGTATGTGTGTATGTTGGGTAACATTACTATAACTTTGTCGTCCTGGGGCTCTTCCGGTCGAAGCTAGGTAGGAGGTACTAGTAAAACCTATGAGATTGGGCCCACATGCTTCGGTTTGAATAGTCTGCGCATTTGGTTTATCACATTGGTCTCATGTGAAGGGTAAAAGGTAATATTAAAACTATATTTTACAAATTAATTAAATTAAATGTAAAAAACGTAATTTATTTATACATCAAATCTCATTTTCCGTTTATGGTGGTTTCTGTATCCACATCATCTTCAGTTGACTGTGAGATGAAGAATAAATCTTCAAGATTGGGTTAAGCCAATACACCTGGCGGCTTGGCTTGGTTTTAAGTTGCTTTAAAAAAAAAACTATCCGTCTATATCCAATAGAGAAGAAATCTTAAAATACCTAATGGATACATACCAGTTGAATTTTATGACACATTTTAAAATCAGTTTGTCAAAGAACTAACGAATTTACGTAATCACTAGCGTAATTCGTACTTTAGTCAACTATACTATCCAAGCATTACGAGTATACATGTATACCTACAACAAATATTCAAAAGAACCTGTATACATATAAATATATAGAGTCGTAACACCGACACACGATACAAAATATTTATTACACACTTAAACGAATATCAACAAAAGTGTAACGGTTACAAAATAATTTAAGAAGAGCCGTAAATGTCTTACTGAAATATGTTCATTTGTACCGAATGCTCCGGCTCGGTAGGCCAAGTTTTACATATTATTTGTTGTAATATATTTTTATCGTCTAAGAACACTGTAATTTATGATTTTAAACTTGACATTTTGTATTGCCAGTCACGTGTTACGGCTGTAATTCAATTAAGAAGCAATATAGTGGACGTTGTTTTGGAATGTGTACGTTAAATTTTGATTCATACAATGTTCTTATGGTGTTGCGGTAACTTTCATCCTTTTTGTTTATATTTTTCTAGGAATAATAATTATATTAAAAGGTAGGAAGGTAAATATTATACATTTTTTTATGGTAAAACAAATATTACGTTAAAGACGACCTCTAAAAATATGGAAGAAACATTTTAGGAACTTTTATGTTTTAATACTGAAGTGAACTTAAAACAATTTAAACACTTAAAAACTAGTTTGCTGACTAAATACTTAATAAGTAATAACTACTCAGGTTGGTCTTTAAGAAATTGAATAATTGGTCTATTATTTTATGGTATACGGGGGCAAACAAGCAGACGCGTCACCTCATGATAAGTGACTACGGTAGTGGTTAAAGGCTATTTTTTTTTATAGACAACTACCGCATTAGGAATATATTCTATCTCGCGGAGGACTTTACAAACATACATGAAACGGACACAAAAAACACCCAGACTCAGAACCACAATTTGTGGATCACACAATGTGTCGTCCCATGTGGGGATCGAACCCACAACACTTAGCGTAGTAGGAAGCGGCGTGGCGACCGCTTCAACCATTACGCCATCCGTGCAGTCCGCTGTTGATGATGATGATAATTTTTATACTTACACCCACTATTACCTACACTCCAGTACTTGATATATACACAATGTTGTAACAACATCTTTAGAAGAGGTCAAGTGAGACAGATCTTTATGTAATCGTACATGCTTATGTATCAGTATGGTAGGCTTACAGATGTTTTTTCAACCATCTCTAGCCCGCGGCTCCACTGAAGTGGACAGAATCAAGGTTGAGTTCTCTTCGTAGATGCTTATCGTTTATAGGTGCATTGTAGCGGAATAATTTATCGTGTTGTGGCTCGATCAGTTATAGGAACCATCAGATGGATTTATAGATGTTTATTTTATGGTTTTAATGCTTACGCAATTTGTTATTAGTTAAGAAATGCACAATAGATGATAAGCGGTTGATGGTGGCTATAGGTATTAAAACTAATTGGTCGCTTTGGTTGCTTTCCTTACTGTCTCCCTGTTAGCTATGGTGATTCAGCTATCATCTTTAAATGAAGGACAAAATATATAGGACAATACATCTTTTTAGTACATAATAAAGCCTCCAAAACTTTTGTCGCTAACAACTTGTATAATATTGTCTTAAATGCAATTAAGGCAGTGTTTACGTCGTCGTAATTATGTCCGTGTAGTGACGGATTAAGAATACGGAATGTTACTACCCCAAATCATTCCGTGGGTGTCGTAAGAGCAGACTAAGGGCGCAAAACAACGCAGGACACCAGCACTGCAAAAAGAAGGAAAACTTGACACAAACCCAATACCAACCCGTCTGGCCAGCGTGATATAGTAGGCCAAAACCTCTTTTCTAAGGAGAGGCCTACGTCAAGCAGTGAACTATTAAAGACTGTCGATGGCGACGATGACTACATCGTCTGTATGTTCCATGTAACTGTTCAGTGAATACGGTCAGTAAAGCTGAATGTTTGTGTTAGAAATACGATGTTACATCTTAATGCGTGTTGTTGCAATTAAACTTGCGACAGTAGAGCTCGCTGTATAACAAGTGTTTTAATAACATGTTAGCTGTTTGTTCATTCATGTTTACTACAACATTTATACTTTTATGATTATAATATTTTGTGTAATATAACAATAAATAATAAACACGGGGGTCATACTTCAGGATTGATCAAATGAATAAAATTCCGTGTGAGTTATAATATAATAATTATAAAATAATCGCTACAATAACTATAATATACGACTTGACAGACCATTCGTGACCACGATGGGTGCAATTAGATCTAAGCTTCTGTTAACAAATAAAACGATGTAGCTACTTGTCAAAATAAACTACCTGCATTTAGAATTAAAGTTTATTTAAAGTGGTTTAGTTTTTCATCCAGAGATGGTGTTATTTTTTGTAAAACGCGCTATAGTTTGGTTGTTCATATAAAAATATACAAGTTTAAGAAATTATTTTGCGTGTAAATCGTACTCGTAAGAATATACCTACGCTTGATATGTAACAGAAAGCTCGATAAATACTATGCCTCGTAATCCTCGTATAGTACTTAACAGTTTTATAATTCGAAAAAATAGCTTAAATAGCGACTTTGTAGGGAATAAAAACGATTTTCTTTATATTACGGTTGTGTTTCAAGCCGTTTTACGACCTCTTCGACATTAGTTCCAAGTGTAATATTATTATTTTTAATACTTCAATCTTAGTATCGGTCAATGATACCGTGGGTCAACTAATATGACGCAAGGCCTTTCGAGTCGCAGAAGTCAAATAATGATGCACTCAAATTTTGACTTATGACGAACCCGTAAGTAATGCGCTCCATACGTTTTGCATTCCAAACGCATAACCATTCCACCATCACAATCTATGGGAAAGTTATTCACGGAATGGACGATAAGAGAGTGCTTCCATCGATATATCGGCCTCTTTCTAATGTACCTTAAAACCTGTGTGCGAGCGAGTCAGATGTACTTAAGGAATGTCACTCAAGATTTTATTATTATTAATTGAATGTCTCATCTCAAGCGGACGGCTATAAAATTATTATATTTTGTATCAATTTACTAATGCCTTGTTATGGTACAAATTGTACCTGTTTCTTTCTTTTTATAGCCGTAGCCGTTAACTGTTAATCGTCTAATTTGAATGAGCGTTTATGATTTTTTATCGTGTCTCTTTGGATAACAGCAAATTGGAGGCATTGACTTAGTGAACAATAAGTATCCGCAATAAATTGATCACTGTGTACTTGTTTGCCACATAAGTTGTATGAAAATACCTTGTTGCAAGCTGATTCATGCTCATATAAAGTACCGTTGAATGCACGGGATGGCGCACGAAACAAGTAGTCACCTCGATAAATAAATATTGCGTCAAGTGTCCAAAATAATTTATCTATACAAATAAGTAAAATTGAAGTTTGTAATTTAAAAATAATAGGTTTTCTTCATGCTTACACGGTTATTTGCACGATGCCTATGCCTAAAAAATAGTTTAAATATTTTAACATAATTATCTGTCTAATAGTTCTGGTTAATCTTCAAAACGGCTGGACCGATTTTGATAATTTTTGCTGAACAAGCTAGTTATTATGTAACTTTTTTTGTTGTACCTCTTCAAAAAAATTGTTTCGTCCTGTCAAGTACTACGTTTTTAGAATACGAGTAGAGAGAGTTTAGAGTTTTGGAACAACAGAATTAGCACTAATATCTCTAATAGTTATAGGCTAAATACTCGTATATATATAGATAAAAAATATTGAAAAGAGGTTGCCTTAAAAATATAAAATTTTGGTAAACATAAAATGTATTTTATATGAAAAGAAAAAGAAAAAACTAATTGGACACCGAACTTATCAGGTTGTATTTTATTATATTGTATCCATTTCTTATAATTTGTATTTTGTAATTTTGTCTAGATACCGGTTGTACTCTGCCACACTTTGCTGAGGCATATTGTGGTGGATGAGAAATATCTCAGGAACAAAACTAACGTTAAAAATAGACAAAAACAATCTCATAAGCGGATTGTGTATCATGTCAAACTTTGAGCTCAATCAGGGGTACAGAACGTTTTAAGTTTTTGAAGCGTACACTAACCAACCTTATATTTTTAATAAATATATTTACTTATTAATCTGTGTATAATATATGGCTATGTATGTTTATGTAAGTATAGACATATACTATGTACATATATATGTATATTCATAAGTGTGCAATCTTAACTTAATGTGGTATATTAAATACACCATTGTATTAAATACACATGTACTGACGACTGGATGGCGTAGTGGTTTGTGTAACGGACTGCTATTCCAAAAGTCGCGGGTTCGATTCCCGCTCAAGTCAAACATTTGTGTGCATGAACATTTGATGTTTGATTTGGTCTGGGTGTTTCTATGTATAATATGTATGTATTTACAAAAAAAAAAGTATATATGTATTTATATCAGTTGTCTAGTACCCATAGTACAAGCTCTGCTTAGTTTGGGACTAGATGGCGTTGTGTGTATGTGGTAGAATATATATTATGTTGAGTAAAAAGTGGTTCTAGGGCTCAAACTTGAGCTCCTTAAGGTTAGGTTCAACTTAAGCCATTACTACTCCACCTAAAACGACAAATGAAATAAGCCCACCGAACATGGTCGTTGATTTTGGTATTCGTTTAACATGACTATAAATTTTACGCGTCAGTCTATTTTCCAACCCGTTACTTCTAAATAGGTACCTACTTTTATTACGCGTTTCTTATGTTTCTCAGGCGAGAATAGATTAAACAGCGATAACAGCTATTAGAGTGTCAGCTTCTAAATAACGAGCTCCCCGTTTCTAATCCTAAAAGGATAGTGATGGATTTGACTCCTTAATTGGACTAAGAAAAACACACAGGTCGATAGCCTTGTTAATAAAAATACTAGCACTTCCCCGCAGTTTCATCTGTGTTTATGGTGACTGCTGCGCTCCTAAAGATCAAAGCGTAATATTTTATAACCTATGTTATTCCTTAGTAAATACTCTATCGAATACAAAAAGAATCATTCGAATCTGACTGCTGGTTTCGGAGATTATTGCGTTTAAACGAACAGAATTATTCAGCTTTGTTATATTATTATGGATAAGTGACGAAGTGGGTCGATTCTCATACGCAGAGGTCGTGTCGTCAGAATAGATAAATAATGTTTATATTAAATTAAGAGAAAGTATAAGGGAAAGCATGCAATAAGTGACATATTGCCCGCGTCCTTGAAGAAGGTTGACAGTTGAGAAGTTAAATCAATTTTGAATGTCAAAACAGCAGGGGTGGTAAAACACGATAATTGACAGCCAAGTTAAATGAATTTATCTTTATAAAATATCAAAACTTTACAGAAAGGATGTTTTGATGTTTATGTTTTGACGTTTTGATGTTTATATTGAATTTATTTATTGGATAATTTATATGGACTATTATCTTATTCTTAACTTTTGGCATGACAATGTTTTTTATTATTTAACAATTAAAAAATATGAAAAATCTTAGTCAGGAATATTTTATGTGATATTTGATTTCATGAGGACTGTTAAACAATTTATTATAGGTTGACTGGGAGAGAATGCCTAATGGCATTAAGTCCGCCTTTGTACAATATGTGCGTTAAGTTTAAAATAAATAAATATATCTATAAAATACTGCTCTATTTTGTAAGAAATTACAAAACAAGAAGTCACTCCTAGGTTGTCAAATCACTTCTTTAGTTATATCAGTAGCAATAGAAATAATGTTTGTAAACTAACTCCATTTTTCAAGGAATAAATCTTATTAATGTTGACAAAAGGCTGCCTTATCGCTATAAGCCACTGTTCACAAGCAACCTTTTTATTTTATTTTTGGAAGAGGAGGCAAACGAGCAGACGGGTCACCTGATGGAAATCAAATCAGGAGTCACTGCCAACCTTTGAGGGTATTATACTATTGAAGGTTTGAAGGTTGTATCGGTCCGGAAATACCGCAGACGATAACTTGTTCCACAGATTGGTTGTGCGAGGTAAAAAGTGATAGACAAAGAGATTAAAGTGCTGATTTAGAGTAATTTACAAAAAAAAACATCAATACTTCTAAAGCATACATCATTTGATATTGATTAAAAAATAATAATCGTAGTAATTCTTATGTCCGTGTGGTGATGGATTAAGAATACAGAGTGTCATCACCTCTTTATATCCCGTGGGTGTCGTAAGAGCCGACTAAGGGTGCAAACTATGTAGGACAACAATACTGCAAAGAGAAGGAAAACTAGAAACAAATTCCTATAGTAATTCGTCTGGCCAGTGTGGTATAGTAGGCCAAAACTTGCTTTCTGAGAAGAGGCCTACGTCCAGCAGTGGACTAAGGCTGTTAATTATGCTTACTAGAAGTCAGTTTGTTATTTAAGATACGTTATAAACTAATGTTTTTCTTATCAACAGTAACATTAAATTATTTTTAAATAAATTACAGTTCCTCAGGCACTAACAAGCAAAGTCGGTGAATATCACAGCAGTTTTAATTCTGCGCCTAAAATATTTCAAGCGTCCAAATCATTTTAAATCTTTTAAAATCATTTTCGTAATTACAGCCGTATGCCAACATAAATTGTTAATCATACGAAGTAAAGATATTGTAACATTTAACTGGACCGCCGCTGGCGAACTAGCAAATCCGAGAACCGTTGTGTCCGAAAAAAACACGTAAAAGTGTTCATTATATGTTTATTATCTAATGGCGATCGTCTTGTTAAAATAAAATATATACAGTTAGTATATTACGCAAGTGAATGTTTTTATATTAGAATAAAAACTTGCCTGAATGATATTCATATTTATCAAAGACAAATAATTATTTAACTCACGAGTGTATTTTGGGGATGTTTGAGTAGTTGCGGATCCGTTGTTAACTGGTTCTTTTATTGCTTTCACCGAGTGAAAAGCCCCCCATTTTGAAGGGTGGGGAGTCAAAGAGCGGTAGCACGGTTTGTGGATCACACAAAGTGTTGCCCCATGTGTGGTTTGAATCCACAACACTCGGCGCAGTAGGAAGCGGCGTGGCGACCACTTAAACCACTACGCCATCCGTGCAGTCAATACCGGACCTATATGATTTTATGTAGCCATTTTTACATTATATGTACGTTACACATACGTGTACGTGTATTGTTAAAAAAATTACAGCTTTTGGCAATTTTTGTTTCTGATCGACTTTATACCAGAGCTTAGAAGCGCTACTAGTTCGTTTCAGCTTCATTGATAGGAATGACGATTTAAAAGTTACACCACTGTTATTAAAATTACTTTATCCCGATACTCTACTAGATCCCGTAAATAGCTTAAAAGCATTTAAAAAAACCATCTTATTTTCAAAGTGACTTTAACTTGACCAATTGAGTTGATATTTGCTATGGGAGAGATTGCGTATGTATGATTGAATAAAATATGTGTGAATACCAAGGATAATGATGGTATGTTTATAATTTTTTTGAAGTCCCATTCATCCTTTTTATAATTGAAAATAATAATAAAAAAAAATTGTACAGGAATTTGCACTTACTACACTTCGAATTTAATTTTTTTCATAAATAAGTTAAAAAAAATCGCTTGCTATCTACATAAATTAAATATGTAAGTATACCTGGAAGGAACAATCTATTAACTATGTATAACATTCACATGCTTAATATTTATAATTAGATTATGTAATAAAAAGTAGAGTTGAACTGATCGAAATTGTTCAATAGACTTATATCCGAACCAATCAGCCCGGTATCCATATAAACCAGCAAGTCGCAATATCGCCAACGCGGCTTGTAAAGTTGGTACATATCTCACTAAGGCAACAGGTACAATAAAATACCTTTCCAAATAAGCCGGTTGTTACCTAAACGACTGTAATTCTCTCGTCAATAATACCATAGTAAGGCTTCTTCAAGTTCTGCAAATTTACAGCCTGTTGTAAGAAATATAGCGGTCTCTCTCTGATGTATGATATCGTGGAGGTTTAATAGAGAAAGAGCATTGAAGTTCGAGTCTCGCTAGCGGGACATCGACCAGCAGCTTTCAGAAAAACTTTGGCTTAGTGGAGCAGTATTGCAGCTTGGAAATTTCTATTAACATTTTAATTTATCACTATCACTGTATTTTTATAGGTCCACAATAACTTGTACTAATCAAAATTTAACATTACAATGTAGAAAACACATTTATTCTTTTTGCGGCTATTGATCAGAATATTTTTTTATAAATTCATGTTTATTGAAGTTTTCATGTCTTGAAGAAGTATTATAAGAACTAAGGCCCTTGGAAGGTAAAATTTACAATGCACATTCATTTGACGTATATTTAATGTAAGTATATATTTGCATCTCTTCCTAAAATCAACTATATTTAGAAGGATCACAAAAAATACCTTTGTTGCATTGCAAGCTACAAAGCTATTCCACTAAGGTTACTTGCCCCGTGGACATCGACAAAAACCGTGCAGCCTGTTTGTGAACGTGTGCGTCTCGTTGAGTACATGAACGCACGCACACACATAAGCCCGCATACCGAACGGCGCGGGCGCAGGAGAAACCGTGTGCTTTGCATTCAACACTCAGTTGTAAAGCAACTTTTAGGGTCATCATACGCTTTATAGGAACCCTTATAACTTTATACGTCAGATAAATTTGACATATCTATTAAAACTATTGAAATATTTATGTGAAAACCCTTTGATAAGTTGTAAAAATGTGTTAAGTGAGTACCAACAGATCGAAAGTTGTCGTGGAGTGTAATGTACATTGTCAAACGAAGTTGAAACGTGTTGGTTAAAGTTGAAGTTGGTTTGATTAAGTTGGTTTTAAGTGAAACTGTGATAGTGAATATGTGAAAATTAAGAAATTATGAGTACAGTGCTATGGGAGGATTGCTGTTAAGTTGAAAATGTTGAGGAACCTTTTCTACGTGAAATCTGTTAGAAAAAAGGGATCCAGTGTTTAGGTGAGCTATTTTGCATATAGTTTTAGCGTCACGTCTTATACTTATCCTGAGTATGGGAGATCTTACCTAGGGATTTGTTGACTTATTTGGAGTTGATATTGCGCTGACTACAGGAGTTTCGTCCTCAACGTGACGACAATATTAACTTATAAAACTCTGTTAGAAAATCTTACTATTTAATTGATTTTATATTATAAGTCATTTAACTGTCATGACAATAGTATGTCTTGTTATTACCGTTTTAAAATAAATGGTCACCATTTTTAACTTTGACATTTGAAGTGTCTGTTTTTGTTAGGAATACATAACCTTCTAAGTATAAAGTTTTCTAAGCTAGGCCTCTGATACAACATTTGATCAAAGATTGATCCAAAAATTTGTTTAAGATGAATTTGATCAAATACTGGGTCAAACATCAGGATTATATAAGAAATATCTCCTTATATATATATGATATTGACGAACTTTTAAGGAAATGTATTAAAACATAGCGTTGGAAAGATTTACACGTGAATTAGAACAGTAAAACGTAATTCTTATATTTAAAATTTTATTAGACTAGAAAAACAGTTTTTCGTTCCTTAATGATGGTCCGTATTGATCATTAATTTGAAAACAAAACACATTTGAATTTAGAGTAAATTAAAAACAATAAAGCAAAAACAGTTAACGAAGCACGGTAAAACGGTACACGGTAACGATGAAACATTGTTTATTTCCCCAAACAGAAAAAGTTCAAGAAAGAAGAAACATACAAACACAGACGTGTGTTATAAACAATTGTTCATTGCATACAGCGACGTAGTTTTTATGACAGATGTTCTAATGTTGTATATCCAAGGTAAGAAGCACCGGCGAGCCTGCTCACCAGCAGTAGCAGAACAGAATGTTGTTGATAGCACTCTTCTGTGGGAGTTGTTCACTGGTAGTTAGCAATCGTGGTAGAGATATGCTTCGGCAAGTATGGGCCAGCTCGACCCAAGTTATACCACGTTCAAAACTCTTCCTTCCTTAATTCTGGGGCGAGGGAGTAGGGGTTACTCGCGTCTATGGGCGGTGGTAGCCACTTACCATCAAGTATCCTTTCTTTAGTTTACCTATATCTTAAAAAGGGTTCTTTACTGGTGGCTGGCAACTCACACTAGCCATATGGCACCGTACATGGATATCATTTTAAAGATCACAATCTACGTATATTCAGAAGAATTAAAAGAAAACTAATACTTACCAAGGAAAAAATAAGAAGAATTTGGAAGATAATTTCACAAAGTTATTAAGAAAAAAACTTAACCGATTCATTTTCGCAGATGGATTGAATTTTGTTTAGATGTTCCAAGGTACCTGCATGAAAGTGAGATGTTCGCAGGTGAACTGGGGATGGCAGATAATACTATAAAATTATGAGCCGTTCTTTGAACAAAACATTACTCGTTTAATATTAATTTATCTGCAACCGTTATTGATTAAGGGTAGTTTTAGGGCATGGCTGTAAGTCTTCATACAGCGAAGAAAACTTCTTATGTGTTTGTTGAAGACGTTCGAATAAATATGGTTACATGGAAAACCAGAAATTGTACAGTTACAGTAATTAGCTAGAAATGGCCTTTTCCTTTTTGGGATTTTAACAGAAGATATCTTAACGTTGATTTGCTTTAATACTATTCCAAAAACATATAGTTCCAAAGAAAGACACGGTAAAAACGTTTTTACAGGCAAAGAATAATACAATATTGATACATTTCGAATTATGTATAGAAAAATCAAAAGGTGTTGTTAATAAATTGGTGGTTATAGCACAGATTGTCGCCTGATATTAATTAGTAATACATAATTAGATAGTATATATACTAAATACGAAGGGAAATTACTAAAGAAACCTAAAACTAATCTTATCTTTTAAAATAGTTTCGTTATCTTTTAAAGTTCAAGTATGTATGTGAAATAGAAATAAATTGCAACAAACGATGTATTCAAAAGATAAAGGACGTAAAATAAACCTTACTCGTATTTTGTACTTTAATCTAGAAATCGAAGCTTACAGAACTTTATTCGGTACTTATACTTGCGCAAGAGTGCGTTCAACCTTTAAAATATTGTTCCGTAACCGTGTTGCAGTAAATTGTAGGTATATATATTAAATATATAAACTGGCTAAATATGGACAAAATTTTATAGGATTTTGCAATATTTATCAGATAACATAGATATAGAACCTTGTGTTTTAAGTCCTCGAGTTAAAACTTGGTAGAGTTTGAACTATCGTTTTCCTTTCTTAATTTGTATAATATAATGTATATTTATCCATACTTTGCTAAAATGATATAATATTTTCGAAGTAAATGAATCATAATAAATTACATCTTTATCGCAGAATGCATTTAAATACATTTCCTTTCTATATGATGTACACACACACACACGGCGAACGAGGCCTGGGCTTTAATTCTGCTATTTTCTGTTAACGTACAAGCACCGTCATTCCATTGACGGTGCTTGTACGTACGGAAATCCCCTCGGATACCACCCACCGGTGGTTATGTCGGTACATTGCCATATCTGGAAAATTAAATAAATCATTTCGTTACAAATTTAAAATGTACCGTTTACCAAACTATTACAAGGACATCGAAGGCATTTATATCAGTCGCAGTTCAGTGACAAGTCATCGAGAGACCATTGGTCTCTCATAGTTAGTAGAATACGAAAAGTGCAAAACTATTCTGACGTTATTCCACCGACACTACCGACAGTCTATTGATACAATATGAAAATAGCAGAATTGAGCCACAGTTCAGTAGTACGAAGTGCTGTGATTTAAATGAATTATGCCTACACCACGATAAACTATTAACATTTCATTTCTTAATTTTTACCCTTCGGGTTGGAATCACGCGCACGCCGTTTCGGTTGTAAAATGTTAACACCGTGGGCTCCCGGTGTCCGTCGAGGTACCAAGGATTCCTTCCTAGGGTTCCTGGTTCCCCAGCTACTGGTACCCGAGACGGCGTGCGGTTTTAGTCGGTTCGTGTCCGACATAACCACCGGCACCATCCGTATCCGAGGGGGGGAATTTTAATTACATGAAACAGAAAGTATAGCCCCGAATGAAAAAATAATATTCCTAATCGGTTCGTAAATGACAAAATCTGAGGTAACAAACATAAAAGAAAATAGAGAAGGTTAGGTTGATTCTTCGTTTTGAATTTGGTTAAAAATGCGCCAAAGTGTAGTTCAAAGTAACCGGCTAGTTTATTTTCGGTATAACAGCGAAACGGTGCCCGTTACCGTATTTAAATTCTAATTGGTCTTTAAACTTAAAACTGAGAATATAAAGTGGAGCGAAGTTTTGTCAACCGACCGAGTTATGTATATGTCAGAGAAAGCTAATTTGTCAGTATTAATCGGAATAGCCGGTTTTGTGTGGAAGCAATTACGCAAATACGACCTGTGTTGCGCTGCCTTAAAGAATTCGACGTTCTACTTCTCTAAGCTTTTTTCTTTTTAGCAGAAATCAGGACCTACTGTATGTACTGTACTGTATATATGTTTAGATAATTTATTATTTTCATTTTGTACACGAAAAGACGGGTTAATAGGAATAGAGGAATGTAATTGAATTTATTTCTAACTTGTTGAGGCACAAGTGTTATTTCCCTCCTAATGAGGATTTTATTATTATTCTAGGCAGTGGTTACTGGTGAGGTAACTACTTAAGTCACCGTAGCATATGCCGTGCATTTAAAATTATAAAATTGGTGGCCTGTTTACACCAATTTCATTATGAAAGAGATGTCAAGATGTTAGGTTTACATTCAACTGCTCGTGCGTTTTTTTTATGGAATAAGGGGGCAAACGAGCAGACGGGTCGCCTGATGGTGAGCAACCACCTGCAACTCTAAAGTCACAAGCGCGCTTCTGCCCTTGGCGTCTTGGGTTCACATAAAATTATGGATAGCTCAAGTCTGCAGTGATAAATAATCAGTTTTAGTTGAAATTATTCAGGAGAATAATAATGCTTTTGCTTTTTTTATCACAACCATACTGCAAAACATCTCAAAATTCTTAATCATCATAAAATTTATTCCACAAGGGAAAAAAATGCCATCAACTGGTTGGGGAATCGAAGACAGTGCACAGCCGTCAAGAAGTAACTACTAATTCAAGCATTTAGCTTACCTAGTGAACGAGAGACAAAAATAGCATCTAGTAATTCATTACTCACGTAGCTACTAGGTACTCCATCATCATCTGACTGCACGGATGGCGTAGTGGTTAAAGCGGTCGCCACGCCGCTTTCTATTACGCCGAGTGTTGTGGGTTCAAACCCCACATGGACCAACACTTTGTGTGATCCACAAATTGTTGTTCTGAGTCTGGGTGTACTTTGTGTCCGTTTCATGTATGTTTGTAAAGTCTCCCGCGACACAGGATTTATTCCTAGTGCGGGAGTTGTCTTTTAAAAAAAAAAAAAAAAAAAAAAACAAACTTAAAAAAAGTAAATGATAGGCATTAAGAAATGCTATCAATATTTTTTTTTTCTATCTGAAATATTTTTATCATAAAAGTTATTTGGTATTATGATCAAGTTTTGAATTTCGAACATTTATGATGAATGTCGTACTGGAAACAATGGACTTAAAAGATCAAAAAATTTGTAACAATTCAAGGACGTGGGAGTTTTGTTCAGAAATTAAACAATACAGGTATGCAAATTACGACAATGAACGAGTATGTTTACAAATACTGGTTTGGTAGCTGCATCGTGACACTAAATACTCACAAGTATTGTAAGATACTTATACTTATTTAAACTCATCACTATTATTTTTTAATTAGTGACTTCATTTTCAAAACTTACTTCACTGGTTCGCTTCTTTTTCGTGGAGGTTATTTTACTTTTTATATAAAAACTTTTACTTTTTATTTAAATACCTTGTAAGTGTAAAAACACTTACAAGGTATTTAAATAAAAAGCAACTCTCATCTAGTCTTATTGCATTCACCACATTTTCAGTTAATACTAATATTCAAAAGAAAGCTGTTAAAATTTCAATATATTCTACGCAAAAGTTTATAAGTAAATGTGCTAAGAGTGACATTACTTTTGTTATTTTCAAAACAATGGATCAAAAAACAATTTCGTGTTTTAATTGTCTGTCTGTGTGTAATTAAAGTGTCAGCTAGACATCGTAAAGATATCAAAAGAACGTGTTGCATGAGCATTTGATTATGAGAAATCTTTGTTCAAAGTGGGTGCCGCGTTTGCTCACTGTTGACCAAAAATAAAAACGTGTTGATGATTTGTTGAAATCGAAATTTTTAAGAAATCACCGCATATGACAAAGAAAAAAATTTAAATTCACCAAGACAACGCACCGTGTCACAAGTCAATCAAAACAATGGCAAAACTACATGAATTGAACTTCGAATTGCTGCCACATCCACCGTATTTGCCAGATTTGGCTCCCAGCAACTACTGGGTGTTCGCAACCTGAAAAAAAATTCTCACCTAAATTCAAATTCTCAAAATTAGAAAACTGAGGCCTATTTTGTAGCAAAAATAAATCCTATTAGAAAAATGGTATTGAAATGTAAGAGATGGAGATGACGTTGATGAATATAGCCAATTTTGAACAAAAAAACGCGTTTTCTTTGTTAGGCCCGGCACTTTTCAGACCATACATATTAGGGCTTACATATAAGCTATATGCGTGATCCCTAATTTCAAAAAGATTTTTTTACAGTACTTGTCTAAACCAAATAGTTCAGATGCCAAGTCTATATGAATTTAATCATTCGAAGTATATGACAGTTTGGGTACATTTTGAATTTGTTGAATTTTATTTTTTGTTCTACGGGACATTTAACACGATGGGTATATAATATAATAGCTGATTTTAAAAGTTCGAGTTGCTGTAACTTAGAATTTTGTGTGCGACTGTTCGAAAATGTCAACAATGGCAAGGTGTGTGTTGTATGTTTCCACAGTGTGACGGAGAGGAATCCGTACACCGGCATTGGTTCTGCATTTACAAGTATGGAACAGCCAAGGTACGCGCCTCAATACAGTTCTAGGCACCACATAACACAACTGATTAGTAATGCCGCTGGGCATTTTCATAAAAATGTACTTACACCTTGAAAAATAACTTTATTTTGAAAGTATTACTTTTAATGTTGTATTTGGTCTCAATTGAAAGTATATTAATTTTATTGTATTTATATTATCTCAAACATGTTGTTTAAAATGGAGTTATTATGAAAAATACTAAATACGACTGAAAGTGCTAAAAATTTAAGTCAGTTTTGTGACTATATTCAAAGGTTGAAAAACAATGTAGAATTAAAGATTTTGTCAAAAGTTTTCAATTAAATACATAACAAATGACCATTATTCCTTAAAAGACAAATTTTGCATCCAATTATAGTAAACAAGGGTCTTAAAATAAAATAAAATCATCAGTTGTGTGACTTTGGGTCCCTCATCCCTGCTAATCATTGAAACTACTGAATATATATGGCATGTGAGAATAAAAAACTATTGTAATTAGAAGAATTAACACATTATTATTGAGGGAAAAGTGTTTTACTTATGTTTAAACAATAATTTTAGAAACAAAAAGTACATCTTTGATAAAAATAATAAAGGACAGTGACACAACTGAACACTTAGGATGCGTTTACATGGTGCGAGAAACATTAAGAAAGTACAAAGTTTGACCTGATCTATAAATCTACTATAGTTACATATTTTCAACATATTATTAACTAGCTTTTGTCAACGGCTTTGCTCGCGTTAAAATTAATGAGGCCCCATTTCCCCTCGTGTATAATATGTACATACGAGTATGTACTAATACCTTGCCACCTGCCACTCATACGAGTAAGAACACATAATTAAGAATAATGGCAAATTATATTTTAAAGTAGTTTTTATATTTATTATGTTATACATATACAAACCTTATATTTATAGGATAGGGTAAATAAAAATAGAATTAAAATAAAAACCATTATTTTAATAGGTCTTTACCTATGAAATTGCCGTTTTGTATGCAATAAGTGAAAGTACTTATTTTTTGAATTTTTTTTATTTCTGTTTTTCGAAGTAATCACCCATGCAATCGACGCATCTTTGCCAACGCATTGGCAGTTTATTGATGCCCTTCTTGTAAAAATCAGCTGGACGGGAGGCAACAAACTCTTCAAAGGCATTTTGTACTGCCTCTCGGGCATTGAATTTTTTACCCACTAAAAAGTTGTCTAAATTTTGGATAAAGTAATAGTCGGTAGGTGCAATTTAGGTAGGCAATTTTCCGTTGATCTTCGGCATCTTTGGCAGTCATCTCTGATATTTTCTTTTTCTTAGTATTCATTCGTTGCAAATTTCTATTGCATTGAGTTTTATATTCTTCCGGGCGCGTTAACTTTAATTTCTATCTATAGCGCCTAGTTTTTTCAGCTTCTGTAAGAGGCATCTTGCCACACCTAAAATATTATTGTTTAAATGAGCCCATAAATTAGTCAGTCTGTAGAATTTATAACAGAAATAATACAAACAATGAAACGAAAATAAAAATATATATATTTAATTATATTGTAACATATTATTAATATTATAATAAATACTACAAAGTAAATTATACATCTCTAACTAAAAAGCGGGCAACCTTAATGGATAAGGTAAAAGTCTTACGATCTCATAAGAGGTTCTGGTTTCCAATTCCACCCACACTACGGCCGTAAATTCACTCTAACACTAAGCACAATGTTAGCTTAGCTGGAGGGGTTATCAAGAATGCTAGTATTGTGCTATCTAAATAATATTTGTAACCTTTAAAAAAAACTATATAAATAATTAATGGAGATAAAAGTATTTAAGTTTTATCATTAAGCATAATACTTACATATCTTGCTAAAGTATTTTGTTCAACAAGTTAAATTCGCTAAGTACGGCAGTGGTGCCATGTAGACAGCGCTTTATATGATCAGTCATGATGTGACTTGCCGTTCCGTTTATATGTGACCGTTCAAATAGTCACACAATGGAGGTCACATGTTGGTATCCTGTAGTATATAATATTATTTTTAAAAATAACCACTATACATAGTTTTCTACTTTTTAAACTAACTTATAAATAATACAAATACCAATCGAATATACTGAACACAATTATATAAATTACTATAAAAAACACTCAAAAATGGTCACATACCTGAATAAAAAATTCGTTCTTGTCTTGACGTGCACTGAACACTCCTTCTGTAGCACTTTTTTGACACTAACGAAATATTAAAAGAACATTTGATAGTAGATCAAGGTTAGTGTTGCCAAATTACTAGAAAAAATAACTACTATCTCTATTTTTCAATAGAAAAATCAGGTCACAAAACTGAATGTTCCGGAAGGGCCCATAATTTAGATTCAACTTTGATGATGATTTATAGATATAATTTATTTGTAGTGAATAACATTATTGACACTATTAAAAAGAATCTATTATGCTAGATGCAATTAGCAAAAACTAAGGAATGCTTTTCATTAAAAAAAACTGACCATTCCATTAATTGTCGACGGGATTGAGCAGGGGACACAACGAAATGCATTTGTCACGAATGGTTAAAATATTTTAATTTAATTATGGTAGGTTTTATACTATCGTAATTTATTTTATGTTGAAGATGTATATGTAAATAATCACTCTAAAATTGCATATAAATTTTCAAATAAACCAATTCAATAAAATATAATTTTGAATTTAAGGGACAGTTGAAATAGTGGGTGTGTACATTTTTGTGAAAACCCTCCGCTGCAATCAAACTTATTACCACACATGCCATATAACGACATACACATCAAAAGTTTGCATCTAGACTCCAAGTTTAATAAATTATATTCTGCAAAGAAGATCTTGATAGGGCAATTTAGAGTGGTGAAATGTATAGTGTATGATTCTCAAAAACTTATTTTGAAACATCTGAAGTCGGGTTACATACTTATCATAAATAGGATCCCTAATTGGAACCGCAAAGTCTAGTTGATATCTTATAAGAGTATTTCATAAGAGTAGAAAAGTAGACGGGCGCTTGAAATGTTTAGAAGATCTCAAAACAAAGCCATACATTTGAAAAGATTTACTAATAATATTGTGTATATGTAGATCTAGATGTAGTTTTGAGTCAATGGAGATACCCAAGTGACGAGTGTAGTCAATCTTTTGTAAAGCGATGTCGTGTAAAGTGTAATTGTGTATTATTATTTTCTTCTTTTTTGTGTAAGTTATTGCTTTACATTTGGGAATGCTGACGTGTAGTTTATTTCGAGAACAATATAGTGAAAGTTGGTCTAGGTCATCCTGTAAAAGTAAGCAGTCTTGTAGGCTTTGGCACTCCTTGTAAATTTTGATGTCATCAGCATACATTAAAAAGTGTAAGTTAGTAAATTATGGCCAATATCATTGACAAACAAAATAAAAAAGAGAGGGCCCAGGATTGATCCCTGGAGGACACTGGAAGTGACGGTTATAGAGTCAGATTCGATTACTAATTACTACTTCTTTTATCCTTTTTAAAAATGTAAGATGTGAACGAGCGTAGTAAGTTGCCACTAACATTGAAGGCAATTTTATATAGAAGCAAATTGTGATCTACCCTGTCAAAAGTCTTTTGGAAGTTGGTGTATACAGTTTCAACTTGAACATTATCATCCATTTTTTGAACAAAAGTTGGTGAATAGTATGAGTTTAGTTGTGATTGAATGCCGTTTAACGAAGCCATGCTGTTCAGGTATAATATAATGAACGATGGCTTTTATTTTATTGAAAATAAGTATTTATATTTTTTGTGCAAACCCCTAATTCGTTTTGTAAAAGAATAATAACTGATTCTGGCAATAGGCCAGTCATAAATTAAACCTAATCAAGTTACTCTTTCCTAGTATTTGTTCTGAATATTACTGAAAACAAAGAGAGACAAGGTTTTTTTAGATTAGAATGTATACACAAATAATAAACGGTATCCTATGTACTATCCCGTCTGGCCCGTCTGGCGTCAGCAGTGTACTACTAAAGGCCGTTGATGATGTTCTAGTTTGTACATATGATAATGTGTGTACAAACAAAATTTTTTGATGATCGTAAAAACATAATGATAATTTTAAATAAGATAATTAATTAAAAAAAAAGATAACCCGACTAAGTGAAAACGTATTCTTAAAATTTACAAATCGGTAATTTATATTTTTATAATTTTTATAAACCCAGTGACACTCACAATTTCATCCGATTCGATTCACAAAATCCATCAAGTCGTCTAGGCTACAGAGTATGCCAAAAAAATATACATGCCTACATATAAATACATTACATTCACGTAAGTTACACATATCTCACATATGGTCTTTTGATCCCAAAATAGTCAGAGCTTATGGTTACCAGATCGTTTGTTCTGGGTGGGAGTCTAACCCACGACCTCTGGGTTTGCAATCAGGATCATTAACCCCTAGATCAACAGGCCCATCGTAAATACACACATACATTGAACAAATAAAACCCTCTCTTTGGCGCCGTCGGGTAATAAATATAAGTAAGGATTACGACCAGCTGGGTTATAATTTGTGGAATGCCAAAACAGGCAACGTGGTTGTATGGAATGCTAATATCTAATAACAATTATACTACACGGAGTGAGGTAAAATACTTTATTACAGAGGTAGGGCCCTGAGTAATAAAATAACTTACCTTTTAATATCCACAGGCGGTCTAACCGGCCATGTTGCATTATATAGATTCCATTTAGGCAGCTGTTGCGCTAACTTTTCTCCTCGTTTTGGATTAAACTTTTTCTATTTATCGTAAGGCTATTAGAGGCTTGTGATACAGCAGAGCTGTCTTGTGCTTGGAGAGGTTATTAGGACACAGATATTAAATGAAATGGCCTATTCAATTTACGACTATTTATTTAATACTTTATGAACAAATTTAAATGGTACAATGGCGGACTCAATGCCTGAGGCATTTTCTCCTAGTCTGGCCCACCTTTGGGTGGTGGGGAAATACCTAAGTAAAATGTGAGTTCAGACTTTCGTCTTGAATGAGAGGCGGCTAGGTGCTTTTATGATTTCAAGAGGGAGAGCGTTCCAGAGGAGGACAGATGGGATTTGGAACGAGGAGTGGACACACGCAGAGGTATGCGTAGGTATAGCAGAAGTAGATTGTTTGAGAAGCGGACGGTTCTTTTGTGATTGGAACATGGCAATTGGAATGAGAATGTCAGGTAGGAAGGGGAAATAGGTGAGTTGAGAATGGAATATAATATCTTACTACCTGATAGTACCTGAAGACTGTCGGATATGGATTGAGATTGACACTGTAGCCTGCTTTTTAATCTCAGAGACCAAATTGACACATGCAAATGTCAAATTTAGAAATAATGATACCAGCTCTTTTGCGCAGTGATGTAACTACGATACCGGTTTGTTAATTCATCACTTTTTATCTTTATTAGACGATTAACTTCAACAAATATTTAAAGGTTATCATCTTATCTTTTTAATATATTGAGAAGAGAAAGAAAAATATCAATAATAAATAGTCGTACAGGAATAAAAAAGGAATTTTATTAAGTGCGTATTTTATTGATATAGCCTCCGAAAGTGGTAGCTAGCTGGTAGTGGTAGTATTAGTGCCGACATATAGTTACTGTGAGTTGCAGAATTATGAACTTTTGTATGTAATCTAATGAATTGTGATTAATTAATTAAAAGTAATTATTTTATATATCAATATCTGTACCTTATTTATTATTTTCGTTTTAAATAAGTACCTATTCATTTTTTAAGGATATATTAATATAAAAAACTATTATCTATAAAAACGGCAAAAAATCACGTTTGTTGTATGGTTATGTATCCCATACAAAAAACGAAATTTTTTTGCCGTTTAATGCCCCTTAATACTGTTTTCTTTTAATTTAATTATTTATTTTTAAAGTAAATACATAACTAAATATTCTGTGAATATTTCAAGCGTCTACCTGTTCCCGTTATCAATATCGAGCAAAAACGAGCAAAAAATCAAGTTTGTTGTATGGGAGCCCCCTTAAATATTTAATTTATTCTATTTTTTAGTATTAGTTGTTATAGCGGCAACCGAAATACATAATCTGTGAAAATTTGAACTGTCTAACTCTTACGGTTCATTAGATATAGCCTGGTGACAGACGGACAGACAGATAGACGGACGGAAGGTCAGCGGAGTCTTAGTAATAACGTCCCGCTTTACCCTTTGTGTACGGATCCCTAACAACGATAGCTTGATTTTATTAACGTCAATTATCGATAGTGGCACATCACTATTTAAAAACTGCAAAAAGGTAGAAACACACGTAATGCCAGTTTTGTCTCTAGGATTAAAAACAGTCTATAAATGATATCGAATAACTAACAAAATCAAAACGATTACGAGTATCGCAAATCAACTCCACTCAATAATAGATGTGTCATATAAGACGTTGTTTGAATCATCTATTTACATATCAGAGCCACGACAAATACAGATCTTCTGATTTGATTTGGCATATTCGTGAGTTCCCGTATCAGATGGTAACAATACAAAGATAAATCTATCGTCTAATCAATACTGAGAGATCGGATTCTCGCTGCGTTCCCACGAAAACGATACGCCGTGATTTGTGAAATGATAGCAACGAAATGTAGGGTAAAGCAACCAAGGTACTATTGTTGGTTTTGGTTTGTTGGATATCGAACAGAGTTGAATTATTGTTTATGATGTAAAGATAGGGTCGCCCAGAGTTACGAATTAAAAAGAAAACCTAAATTAATCATTAAAACTAAAAAAAAGTGTCAAGCAGACAGCTCCCCCACCTGTCTGCTTGACAGTTTAAAAGTAAATGTGTTATAGGCAATATTCCTTTACAAAAATATCAATAAGGAGTTCAATCACAAATCTAAATAATTATAAATATTTCAGTTGATTTATGTACGCTTCAAAAACTCAAAAAGTTCTGCACCGATTAATCTTTAATTCTGACACGATATAAAATCCGCTTCTTATATTTTATTTCCGTCAGTTTTGTTCTTATTGCTCATCAATGCGACCATAATGTGTCACAGCGAAGGCTGTCAAGGTACAGCAGGTTGTATAAATTTTATATAACCTGCAATCTCTTAGAGTTACCTTTACGGTTACTTGTTTTTCATATCTAATTAAAAGAATTAAAATAATATAGTGATCATGTTTTAAATTATTAAAATTCTAACCATAGATAAAAAACTAAATCAAAAATTATTTTCAATTAACACCTGATCTCTTCTTGTTTTAATATTAATAGACACAGATTAAAACAAAATTTAAATGTTTCCTCAAATATCGCTTCCATGACCAGTAGCCTATACAAATTGCTTTACATTAAACCCTTAATGGCTATGGAAATCAAATTAATTTGTAAAAGTACTACGTCAAGAAATTGATAAGAGGTTACGGCCGGTAATTGGGTCTGTTGCCCTACACAGAGCTTCATCACGCGATCTGTATTAATTTGAGGCTGGATAAAATAATGTTGGCTGTATATTATTCTTAACATGTTAATCGACGCATAATAAATGAAGTATTTACACGAAACCGCATGCGGTCAGGGCTTCAAAGGAAGTCGTATATTATTTTTATTCTTTTTGATATTTAATAAAAAAGTATTTAATAAATTTGTTGGCAACTATAGCTAGACTAAAAAATACCATGAGGTTATTTTTTTTTGTTGTTTTTATAATTAGAACGTACTTTATTGTTTTTCTTTATATGCATCACCTTATAGGGTTGTAGCCGTTACAGTTTCAGTTGCATCAAAGCACGACTGCACGGATGGCGTAGTGGTTTAAGTGGTCACCTGGCCACTTTCTATTCCGCTGAGTGTTGTGGGTTCGCTCAAAAATTGTTGCTCTGAGTCTGGGTATTTTTTGTGCCAGTTTCATGAATGTTTGTTTCTCCTGCGACACAGGATATATTCCTAGTGCGGTAGTTGTCTTTTTGAAAAGAAAAGAAAAGAAAAATAAACTATTACCACAGTATAAACGTGATTTATTGATGCACAAAATAATAAGGATTTATTTACGGTTGCTTATAAATACAGAACAATAAATAGATTAATTTTACAATCCTTAGTAATATTATGCGAAAGTGAGTTTATCCGTGTGGTGACGGAATAAGAATGCAGAGTGTCACCACCTCTATTCATCCGGTGGCTATCGTAAGAGCCTACTAAGGGAGTAAACTACGCAGGACAACAGCACTGCAAAGAGAAGGAAAACTTAAAACAAATCCTATACCAACCCGTCTGGCCAGCGTGGTATAGTAGACCAAAACTTCCTTTCTAAGGAGAGGCCTATGTCCAGCAGCGGAATAGTAAAGGCTGTTGATGATGATGACTTTGTTAGTTTATTACGTTTTCATTACTCAAGATTCTGCAGAATAAGACTTCTGTACATGTAGGTACAATTTATTTTTATATACATAGGTAATAATTAGTTAAGAGTGCAAAGGAGCAGACGGGTCACATGGTGACTTTTCTTTTACGTGTGGAAACCCGGGTGGGTGGGGTCTTGTGTCGGAATCGGACCGACTAAAACGCCGCAGCCCATGGACACCTGCAACTTAAAACTTAAGATGCAAAGGGGGTCGGGAGGGGAGAATTAGGCCTCTGGTGAGCTCATTCACTCGGTGAAAAAATTAATCAATGTTAATGGCCATATGTGCCGAAGTATGGCTTTCCCACGGTTCGCATTTGAAATAATTATTCATATTATTTATCGTACTTAACAGAAAAAAATAATAATACCAGGCAGTTTTTATTTCTTTCTTTTTAAGTATAAGACTAATGTATGCCTACTACAATACAGAATATTCTAGCAATGGTAATTATGCAATACTAATGCATAGTGCACTGCGACAGTGCGCTATGCAATGGATTCAGTAACTAACTATACTTAATGGTGATTTTGCCTTTTTAGAAACGTGTGACGTGCGTGTGTCGTTTAAGTTCAAAAACAATATTTACGCTTCTTGACCAGTTTGCACATCGGGCTGCTGATATTGGTTATTTGTGCTAAAATAATCTTAAGCAGTACGATGGGTCCTTAACATATAAAAGGGTGTCTTTATAAAGCATATCGGGTCCCAACATCTTACAATATTAAAGGTCCGATATTCATTGAAATAATAACGCAGTTTCCTACGCATACATTAAACTAAGAAATGGCAATGAATAAAAGTAGAATTTTTCACTACTAACGACAACAACCTTCAGCGCCTCAAAAAAGTACATTCTGATCATTGAAATTGTCATTACATAAGCTTTTCTTCATGCAAATGTCGAAGATTGATTGATCATAATAAGCATCTGTGGTTCATGCCTGTAGCACTAGATTATGCAGACCAATTAGTACTTTATAGCTGTATTTAATCAGTCTCGTTAGGACTAACGAGAAACATCGTCCTATATTGGAAGTGATTCAGTTAAAGAGGATATATTATGGTGATTCATTTTTTGCCGTGTGAGAACCATGCTTCGGCACGAATGGACTGGCTCGACCGGAGTGATACCATGGCCTCACAAAAAACCGGTGTTAAGCAATTCTTTCGTTGTCTTTCACTGAGTGAGTGAGGTTACCGGAGCTCAAATCCCCCGTCCCGCTGACTCGAGCGGCGACAAGGGCGACAACGCACTTGTGCCTTTTGAGTTGCAGGTATCCATGGGCGGCGCTAGTTGCTTACCATCACGTGACCCGTCTGCTCGCTTGCCCCTTTATACCGTAAAAAAAAGAACAGAAGCTTATTTCATTAAATCATAAAGTCTAATTGTAACAATAAATCATGGTAGTCTTTTGTTGGCTCAAAGCTGTGCTTATTTTTTGACAAATATCCGACTCGAAACCAAATCCTACCAAAATACCATTATTTTGTAAGTGTTTCTTCCTGATGAGGTGATGAATCATGGGATTACAATAACGGTTCATCGCATTATCAGCATTAACATAAAGCAATATGATACAAACTATGACCCTGACCATGAAAATGAAAAAAAAAAAATGAAAATATGGTCCAGAAAAGAACGTACTCCTTTCTAAAAGGCCGTCAACGCGATTGTGTCTGTAAACATCAAGCAGTACGATCATAGCACACGCAAATCCTTGCCCTCTACTGTATTAGGAAAATATGAGTTTAAAATAGCTCCGAAAAAAAACCCTCCGTCTCGAGTCCTTTGGCTGTTATGGTTACTTCGTTCTCCATAGTCGACACCCTTGAAGGGCTTAGGGTCAGCTTTCGTAGGCGTTTGAAAAAGACATTTGGAGTTGGAAGCCTCTTTCTTTTTCTCCTCTCTCTTCATTTTGAAATAAAATCATCATTAGTCTACTGATGCACACAGGCCTTTCTTTAAAAAGTAGGTTTTGGCCTATTATACCACGTTGGAAAGACGAGTTTGAAATAAAATTTAACGTTATTTTTATACAATGGAGCCCTTATATTTTTAGAATACTCTAAAAGCTGATGCTATACTTTAAAAAGTTTAAACTCTCTGAGGAGAAATGCTACTTAAATTTTTCATTAGCTGTTCTCAGTTAATCTTCAAAGTATCTTAACTTCGATATTGAGATTTTAAAACTATTTTTAAATATACTCAAGGTGTTTGGAAATATATACTAAAATATAATACTTTGAAATTTGTTCACCACTAGTAAAGAATTCATCTCATATTCATCACAAATAAAAGTAGACTTCTTCCTTTTTTGTAATCGGGAAAAATAAGAGAGGAATCCGCATTATCTCATTATGCAGGAGGGAACATAAAACCGATGGAGAGTCCGCCAGTAACAACGTACTTTAATATTTTACGACAGCTTATGTAAATATGTCGGATTCTTAATGTGTATAGATAAATGGTTAAGTACCAAAATATGCTTTGGATTATTATTAAAAGTGTGGGAATCTTTTGTTACCGAGGTCATAGGCCTAGGATTAATGCCACCCGACTATTTATAATAGATACCGTTCTCTTTATATGTAACAGATTAAGTTCAAATATTATTTTATGGTTTTTTATCTGTATTGTTTATGTAGTTTCGTAAAAGTCCAGAGGCAAAAAAACATTTTGTTTATATGGCAAATGAATATTTTTAGCTTTCGATACTTGTGACTAATACAATAAACTTCCTTTAACTCAGTTTGCATACAAGTTCACAGTGGCCTTTTGGTAGTAAGCGGTTGCCGGCGGTTACCTAATAAAGACTGGTGTTGCCAGTAATTTTTGAAATATATGAAAACTGTTTTTCTCGCACCTGGTACCCATATTAAATTTCAGTTTGACTTGTAGATTACAATATTTTACATGAAATTTGATAGCCTTCCAAAGCAACTCTGTTAATTTAAGTTTTGTAAATAATGGTGTTTTTGCATTATTTGAGAAAATATTTATTTGAAAGTGTGAAATCAGAAGTGATATAGTATTTCGTGAACAAAACATATTTGTTTGAAAGTTTACTAGGTAATATTGCGTAAAATGAGTTATTACTGATATAAAACGAATTTATTACGAATTTATTATGAATTATGATGTTTTTACGAATAAAAATGGATGAGTAAATTGGACATTTCTAAAAGGGCCTAAAAAAATATTTTCATAAACAAGAAAGAAATTATATAGAATTGGGGACAATATTTATTTTTCGACTGTCCGTGGGGAAGGACAATTCCGCTCGTTTTATTCATTGTTAGGAATTTGAAAGTTATTGCCTAGAGAATAGAATCTACATTCACTTTTTTAGAATAAAAAATTATAGGTTTTATTCGTATTTATTAGAGTTTTTGTTATTAAAGAATTCATATTTGACTACACGGATGGCGTAGTGGTTTAAGCGGTCACTTCACCGCTTCCTACTGTGACCGCCCGGTCACCGCTCAGTGTTGTGCGTTCGATC
Source organism: Arctia plantaginis (assembly GCA_902825455.1). Classification (NCBI taxonomy): domain Eukaryota; kingdom Metazoa; phylum Arthropoda; class Insecta; order Lepidoptera; family Erebidae; genus Arctia; species Arctia plantaginis. Next base: position 902,700 of record CADEBD010000281.1, read on the forward strand.
GCCGCATGGGAGAACACTTGTTGTTCTGTGTATCCGTGTATGAATGTTTTTAAAGTCCCCCGCAACACAGGATATATTTATTGTCTCTTAATATAAAAATAAATAAAGTTATACACATGAAATACACGTAGGTATTTCGGAGATGCGTAGATTTTAGATTTTATATGCTTAATATTGCTAAATATTTGACAAAACAGAGATTGTTACTATTATGTGTATTCATCTATGACTTAAGAGTCTGCACAAGAGACGATTTCTAATAATTTTAAAACATGTATGAAATAAAGATATTTTGAGTTTGAGTTTTGCGTCACGCCTAACAGCGCGCGGCAGAACGTTCTACTCCATGATATTGTCCAAATTTGTTGGGAACACCCGAAATACATATGAGAAGGAATAAAACCGTAAAATGGACACGTAGAGACCACGTTGTACAGCGTGGGTGCCGAATAACAAATGTTCGTTTCGTCTGACCGAGCCCTTAGAGTTATTAAAAAGATTGTTCATTTATAGCCCTTAAGTAACTATGCTTAAACTTTATTATTTTACTTAAAGCGTAGTGTAACACCTTAAAGCGGAATTTATAGCTTTTATTCATAAAGTTGGTGGTTGGTCTGTAAACGACGAATTTAAAAAGATGTGAAAAATTTCGGCATGATAGTATTCAAAACTATCTATTAGATAGTGTTGTTTCTTTATTTAATACTAAAATTATATTTCTATTGTAGCTAATTACTAATTAATATACGAGTATATTACAAAATTATCCTACATAGATACTCTAGGTACTAGGCATATATGGACATAATTTGTATGTAAAATCATTATCACATCAACAGCCTTTAATAGTCCACCGCTGGACATAGGACTCTCCTTAGAAAGTAGGTATATACCTTAGTCAGACGGTTTCGTTTGTGTCAAGTTTTCCCTCTCTTTGCAGTGCTGTTGTTCTGCGTAGTTTGCTGCCTATAATAGTACCACTTAAGGTCATTTCAAGACGTTCAAGAGTATACTTATTACTGATTTAAATCGCCATTTTAAAAAGACGATAAACTCATTGGCTATATACAAATTAGGTAGAAGTACGGTGTAGTATCATAATACTGATAGGAAGAAATGAGTGATCTTGAAGCACTAGTCTGTAGTTTTGGATCATTATGAGTTTATAAGATACTTACTTATAAACTGTTATGATATCTGCAGTAGCTAGGGGCTTTATGAAGTAAGTGAGGTCCTGGGTTTATTTTAATGCAGTAGTTTGACATTTTGACTGCGTCTGCGCAAGAAGCGTTGACGTTAATGTGGTCAAGTGTGCATTGCGAGAGCGCGATGTGATATTTAACTGTTTATATTTTACTGGCCTGTTGGTCTAGTGGTTTAGCGATCCTGACTGCAATGTCAGAGGTGGGATCGAATTTACGATGGTTCGAATTGGGACCCAGGACAAATAATTATGTGATGAGAATTATCGTATGTTCTGTATTTGGTTGAAATTTATCTATAATATGTATGCATTTAGAAATATATAAGTGTGTTTATCAGCAGTCTTGGTGCCATAGTACAGGTTGAGGCTAGTGGGGTTTAAGACGGCTATGTATCAAATGTGTGAAATTATGATAAAACCCTTAGATTTTTAAAAAGCATTTCTTATTTTTTTACAATAAAGAATATTAATAAAAAATCTTAAAAATAAACGACGTTTCCTAATTGTAATAAACGAACCAGAACCTGTACATCACAGGGTAAGTTTCACATTAATAATGGGTTGAATGAATGCACAGAACATAAGTCAATTTCATTAGAAATATCGCGATTGTATTCTATTTCTTCTTATCCTATTGCACAATAAGTGCAAAGATAAAGCAAAACGTTAAAACACGGCCATTGTTTAAACTGTCTATAGTGATCCAATTGTCCAAATAATTGCGAAGAAACTATTCAACCTTTAAACACATTAAATATGCACAGGGAAGGCTTTCACGTGTCTTCTTCAGCGCTTTACTTCCGACAGTTTGAGGTACCGAGAGCATTTTCAAAGCCTTTGAATAGATCTTTGTGTTACTAATCAAGAGTTGGAAGTTGTAGTTGGCAGAAATAAAAAAAATCTTAGAGTTAAGTAATCCCAAGTATTTTCGTCATGCAATTTTTTTATGGTATACAGCAGTGATTCCCAGTGTTCGATATCGACCCCTTGGGGTCGAAATCGGTTTTCCTGGGGTTGACATAAACGAAAATTAATTTTGGGGGTCGCCGGGGTCAAAAAATTGACCCCTTTTAATTAACACAAGTTTTTATTTCAATTAGGTAATTTGAAGCTTTCAAGATACTGTATTAGTTGTGTTACATGTACCAACTTGTTTTAAGAATGACTAATGATTTAGTAGGAAGTCTCATTGTTGTACTTTAAACAAATTCAACAAGATAAGCGTGCAGTAATTTGGCTATGGGGGTCTGAGGTACTAGTTCATTTTAGAAAAAGGGGTCTCTTGCCCATAATAGTTTGGGAATCCCTGGTATAGAGGCAAACAGGCGACTCCAGCCGCCCATGGACACATACAACTCAACAATCTTTGGGCTCCGATAACGTCAAACACGCGGTGAAAAGGAACGAGGTCGTGGTCTGCGGTTGAGCCAGCACATTTGTCAACAAAAAATATCTACAACGGTCTTCATACGGAGTATACTTCTTTGAATAAACGATTGACGATGACTTTTCCATACACATTTAATTCATTAAAAATTAGTTTAAATTATTAGTTTTTTGACACAAATTCAGCTCTTGGCAACTATGTACGGTCTACGGCATAAACCTGACACTAAAGTCATTGTAATGTCACTTAACAAAAGTTAAATAGCAGGAAACAGTTTTCATCTCGGGATATTTGATAAAGACACATCAATACAAAAAGATCTCGCCTCTTAGGGAACTAGATAATTAGTGTAATATTAATTTCCTGTTGCTGTGTAATCAATAACGCTATTATGAGTAAGAAACTAGAACGAATCACTTTCTCTGCGATAACGCTAATTTAGTTCGTGCTCATTTACAACTTTATCTAGAGGAGTGCCGGCCTAGCTGAGTAACTTGTTTGACACAACGCATATACTCGCTGCTCAGTTCATCAACAGCCTATACTAGTCCACTGCTGGACATAGGCCTCTCCTTAGAAAGGAGGTTTTGGCCTACTATACCACGCTGGCCAGACGGGTTGGTATAGGGTTTGTTTCAAGTTTTCCTTCTCTTTGCAGTGCTGTTGTCCTGCTTAGTTTGCTCCCTTGGTCGGCTCTTACGACACCCACGGGATGAATTGGGGTGGTGACAATTTGTATTCTTAATCCGTCACCACAGCTCTACCACTGCTCAGTTCACGGTTTAAATTTTGTACCTCCACTGAACCGTTGTTAACAGGCTCACTCAGTATTGATAATCGCTCCCGATCTGTGTGACCTTTGGTGACCACACACTGTAAATGTATTAATGACGACTGTACCACGTCCGTCGCTTAAATTAATGAGAGATGGCAATCTGTATGAAAGGAATTCCGTCTCTAATATATGGTACAAACACATATAAATATAGTTCCTAATTATAATTAATTAATTAACTCATTTTTTATTCTAATTAACGTGATGTATGTATGTGTAATTAAGCTAAGGATTTACGAGTTAACAAACATTGAATATTAGCTATTTAATAAAACTATATCTCTAGTACAGGCTGTTGTGTATTTGGTGCAGTTCCTTGTATTTTTTACCTGAGCTAGCGTTTATGTCGATTTAATGAAGCAATTTTTCCTTGATAAAAAGAGAATCTATCTTTGTGCCTAATTTCACCCAGATCAGCCATTTAAGCGTCATTGAGTTACCAATATCCATACATCCGTCATTGCAAACTTTTGCGTTTATAAACTTTTACTATAAGTAGGTCTTGGATATTTGGAAAAGAGCTCTGTCTTTTGTCAACTGTGGAACCACTTTAACAAAGATTTACGGATCAGACCTCGTTAAAGATGTCTGGCCTTGGTCGTTTCGAATCCATTAGCCAGCCCGGTCTCTTCATCATAATATACAAATGAGAAAATCTCGTAAAATGAAATTATTAAACTAAACCCAATTCGTTAAATAAATTTAAAGTACTAAGGCAAATGATCACGTAAATAAACTAACGAAATTAAATCAAGAAAATAAAACAATCTAAAAATATATAGGAAATATCTTTAAGGGAGATAAATAGAAACATTATTTTAAGGAGTCCTAAATGTATTTCCAGTAGTTCCCATTTGTTCTATGGAACATGACGTCATAGGACAAAACAACACAATTTATTCCGTTTTTAATTTATAGAATTACGAGTACACACTAACTCTTCACCCGAGTCTACCGACATAGAAGAAACTTTGAATCATATATTTTGAACGACCGATTAATTCAATTCTTGAAAGCCCAAACTTCATCAGAGAAAATCTTTTAGGATATCTATCTCACTGCTGGGAAGTGAAGTGGTGGATACTCATTGAAGCAACATTGAGCGCTTTCAAGAAATCTAATGACTTATACCGCTAGCAGTTTCACGCAAAGGCAGTAACAATATAAAATGGTCAGTCATATCTTGGCACCGTGGTACAGCAGAGGTTACATGGATGTCAACTTAAACGCGAATACCAAAGACCGGCAAATAATAATGGTTGGTTCCGTATTGAATAAATAAAGTGATCGCATCAAATATATGTTATAAATTGTTGTGAGCAATTATAATAAAAAATACTATATAAAATAATAATTATCATTTTGTTTTATAAATGATATTAAATGCAATAAGTAAATTTCTACTTTACTATTGTGCACTAGATTACCGCATGGTAGTACGTTTATCCATGTAATTCCGCGAGCCGGGGTCTTTGGGATTTAAAAACGGGTAAATTGACAAGACGGGGAGGCAATAGAAAGAAAACCATGTTGCTTATACGAGTGATAAGACAACGGGTCAACAAACAGCAGCAAGAGAGAGAGAGTTTGGGCCGCAGATCTAGCAAGTTCCAAGAGTTATTACCTGTTCCATAAGTCCGCGTACTCTAACTAAACATACATTAATGTTTTTAACATAATAGAAACATACAACTAAACAAGCCGCATCTTATTTTATGTACTCGTACAATGTTTATGTACATGGGCGTATATTTGACGGTTTTCAAAAACATGGAACCCTATAAACAAGTTGTAAATCACTTAGCGGACGTATAAAAATGTCCAGTCTATTGCTTTTACGGAACTGGCTAGGTGAAGGAACTTGATCATACAATGGCGGACAAAATTTAGTGCCACTTAAAATTTTACAGTTTATAATTGAAAATGTTATTTTTTATAACGAACTTTTTGAAGAAAACATATTAATATTATAAATAAAAACTTCCTAATAAATGTGAACTTATTGAATGTGAACATAGCAACTATAAGAAATATTTAGGCCATTTTAGTTTTAAGCTATTATTTTTACTCTTTTTACGTAGTATTGTATTGTGATAAAGTGAAGTCAGTCAGTCAGTGCTCAAATCAATATAGAATGGATCACAAACTAGCCGAAAAGCTTTCTAGAAAAACATCTTTTTTATAACAATGATTAGAAATCTTTTCTCATCACTATCATAGAAGAAAGTCAAGGGGCTTTAACAAATTGATTATTTTGTGAATTTAATAGTTACAGTACAACAATATTAAGTGTAAACGCGCAATAGTTCAGTTGATAATATATGACAATCGTTAAGGTGTACAGCAAACTGCACCATGAGGTCCTACGTGTCCCCATTTACTGCAGTGAAACTATCATCATAAATTCAAGTATATTTTTTATTTCAGTTCATACTTGGTCTATCAAAGGTTAAATAAATTTATCCTATTTTAACGCTCTGTCAGTAAAAAACTTATGACTCACAAATCTACACTTTTATCACTTTAAAGTTATAATAATCACCGCCATAAAAAATGATAACTTAATGGCAGGTTTGAGAAACAAAATGTTTTATCTTAACTTTAATGTTTGCCGTAAAAATGGCGCATATATTAATTTGTCCCGCAGTGTTTTACAGTTTCTGGCACAGGTTTACGCACAAAGTGCCCATTTTAATTTTATGGTACGGTTTCATCAACGACACGTTTATTTTAGTATTCTTAACACGTCGTGGACAGTGCATACGGGTTATTCGCTGTGGGCAAATTTGGAACTGAGTCTGATAATAAAATCTTTTATTAAATATATGTATGTGTAATATAATAATATGCAAGCATATTACAACACAAATTGTATCAATATTATTTGTAAAAACCAATAGAACTAGATATAAGATTTAAAGTTGAAATAAAATAATAATCAGATATTTCGTAATGGCAATTTTAATGTGAAATGTGCATGTGGTATCTTTTTATGATCTCTTGCTAACTTGAAATTCAAGACCTGTTTAATTAAAATTCTTTAAAAATTCAATGCATATATTTCATGGGTATTCATATAAATGACAAATAACTTAGTATTGACTTATATATAAAACTTTTTAAATCAGACCATAAACCGCTCCTGTGTTGTACGTTTTCTATTTCTATCCCAATTTTTTTCCTTCCCTCTTTTGTTCCTTGTTGTAAAACCAAAACTGAGCAATGGCGAAGACGATTTATATTTGTAGTCTGCCACATAGCTTGCCTGTTGTCACAGGATAGACGGGTATACGACCCTGACACCATCTTGCTATTGTAATTCGAGATTTTACAGAAAATCGATATGGCGACGAAGTTAAATACCGTTACTTAACTCCGTCGCCCTAACATTTTTTTTTCCTCCATATTACCTTCTTCTTCTGTTCCATCTTAAAGAAATTATATTACAAACAGGGTTGGCGACCAAAGAAACCAGCCAAAATCTGTATTGCATGGAGCCTAAACAAAACTATGATGGAATGAGGCTAGTTGTCAGCTTTGAAATAATGAGTTCGTTCGAAATTTCGATCAAATCTACGCAGGTGCATTTCTAAGTTAAGCCAAATGGTTTAACGGAAATGTACGATTTGCGAATCATTCTGCATAGATGCAAGAGTGTACAGTCAGAAAACTCATACAAATTTGTATGCTTATACCGTTGTGTGACTCCGACAAATGAAATGCTACTCGTATTATGTTCAGTGTTATTTCACTTCAAGTTCATGTAACAATACAATAATTACAAAAAGCTTTCTATATCCAGGAAGGATTTCAAAAAATTCATTATCTTTTGTAATAAAAGAAAATGTTTTTTGAAATACAGTTTTACCATTCCCAGAGATGTAAAGAGAAAATAATAATAATAAATTCTTCCAATTGTAAACAACCGTTTTGTCATTTAAATACCCTTTATTTTATTCAGTTGTATTAAGAATTTTCAAAATGACTGACTATGAGGAAGCGCGGTTATTGTACATGGGCATGAATTTATTATGTTTGTGTGCATGTGCATTTTTATATATAATGTGTGTATATGTGTATATGTGTGTGTGATGCGATGATGTGTGTGTATATATCTTGTTAGCGGATACAAAGTAGCCTATGTTATGTAGCTTTCCATTGGTGAAATAATTGTTTGAATCGGTTTAGTGGCATAACCGTGAAAGCGTAATAAACAAACAAACTCACTATCACATTTGTAATATAACTTGTATGAGTGTCACTAATGTGTTTATAGTATTTACTTAGTCGGTTTGAAATTATTTACTGCTTCGGTCGTCACTGTTTATAATAGTGCACAGGATTTTGACTAGTTTCTCTTCGGAATATAATCGATTTTAGTCGGCAAAAGGTAAAACGGATTAAAAATTGGATAAGAGAGAGAGAGAAGAGGGGGGGGGGTAGATTAGTTTAGCTGAGTTACACCGTGATAAACGGAACTAACTCTACAGCGTGAAAATAAATGAATACTTGAAATTTGTAAATTTTAATGTATCCAATCACTATCGCAATTAGGAAAAATCTTTATTAAACATACTTATATATTTCTAAATACATACAACGACATATATATTATAGATACATTATACCCAGACACAGAACAAACGATCGTGCTCATCACACAATATTTGATCTAGGTGGGAATCGAACCCAAGACCTATAATCTAGCAGTCAGGATCGCTAGATCAGTATACTGTTAATTTTGGAAAACGCAGAAAAAAAATGTATTTATTAACTTTTTAGTATACAGTGTGAAAGACATAATCATGTCTTTCACAAGAAACTGATAAATAAAAGCATCCAATTCTACGGCAACGTGAATTTTATTTTATTATGTAGATATTTTTTTCAAAAATAAAACTTGCGTCATGTACTAGCTAGCTTAATACTACAGCGGATATTAGACAAATGGTGTTGGTATGTGACCCCAAGGGTCGAGTCGTACGGTTCTAGTTCGGTTCCAGTGTTGTGTTCATTGGTATCTTGTTGTCTTTGTACGACTTTTACTAGTTGGGAAATTATTTGAATGGCGTTTGGTAAACGGTAAATAAAGCTGACTACTATGCGTTAGTCAATATTGACTTACGTTCTGGCGAGCTTTGATTTTGTCACCAACATCAACAGCCTTTAGTAGTCCACTGGCCTGACATAGGAAAGAAAGACCTTAGAAAGGAGGTTTTGCCCTACTATTTTATACTTGTCCTTAAAACTTCAAAAGTTTTATGTCAAAGTTTATGGAAAAAGATGTTTAGTTCAGTGGGAGAGTCATGTTTTTGCACAAATGAGCGAGCTCGACCGGAGTGATACCACGGCCTCACAGAAAACCGTCGTTAAGCTATTCTTTTGTTGCTTTTCACCGAATGAGTGAGGTTACCGGAGGTAAAACGCCAAATGTATGTAACTTAACTGCGGCAACTTCTTTATATCTTTGGTGACTTCCACATACTGTGAAACAGAAACATACTACAGCGCCATCTAACCAAGTAACACCGAACTACGGAGTAACTGCTAATCCTGTATCACGATATGAATAATTTTCACGCCGATTAGCATATATACAACTACCTAACCTCACGTAACCTTTTTTTTTTAAACGTGTGGAAATCCCCTCTGACCGTCACCCCGCCGGGCTCTCGTTCGGCGGGGCGGTGTGTCGGACTCGAACCGACTAAAACCACACGGTGTGCCCTCTTTGCGCTTCCAGTTTAGGAGGGGTCCAGGTAGTTATCGCCTTCTGGACCCCTCTCAGCGCCGGCCCGCTCCTGGTGCGGGCTCCGTCTCCGGGACCTCTCTTTTTAGGCAACGTCCGGCACACGCGGACGCCGCCCCCTCGCGGCTGGCCAAACTAATGCGGGTGGAGGGGAGAACCCATCCCGTCCACCCGCGGCCACACTCAGGGCGGCATGAGGCGCAGATGAGCGCGCTTTCGCCGCCCGGTTCGCCGGCGGTTTATCGGGTCCGAGTGGAGGTCGTCCTCCCGGGCCTTCTCCGCCGCCTCCTTCTGCGAGATTACTTCCTCGCAGAAGGTTGCGACCGCGGTAAAACAACTGTCGCTACCGGCCATGGAGCGAACTACGGCCGGTAGCGAGAGATCCGCTCCGATGACTGCAGTGAGGGCCCGGCGCTGCGTCGCCCATGCGGGGCAGACCGCCAGCGTATGCTGGGCCGAATCCTCACTGCAGTCGCAGTGGTGGCAGGCGGGACTCGATTCCCTCCTAGCGACCGAGTACAGGTACTTTCCGAAGCAACCGTGCCCGGAAAGCACCTGCGTCAGCCGGAAGGAAAGGGTCCCGTGCTGCCGCCCTGCCCACTCGGCGATGACCGGCTGGACAGCCTCCACGGCGGCGAAGCCAGCGCGTGGAGTCTCCAGCCGGAACGACCATCTGACCATGGTGGCTCGGCGAGCGGCTTCCCGCCACTCGCGCACATCTTCGGGCGGAGGGCGAAATCCGCTCTCCGCCCCGAAGTCAGCCACTCGCCGATAAACTTCGGCGAGCACTTCCGCCTCCAAATCCCACGGGGGTGTTCCGGCCAACGCGCAAGCCGCCTCGGTGGACACCGTGCGGTATCCGCGTATGGCTCTGACCGCCAATATCCTCTGGGGGCGCCAGAGACGCGCCCTATTCGGGGCGGTCAGAGCCGCCACCCACACCGGTGCACCATACAGCGCCATGGACCGGACAACCCCCGCGTACAGCCGCCTCGTGGCAACACCACAGGTACCTCATCTGGGCCCGGACCAGTACGAGGACCGAGCCGACCTCGATTGAGGCGCCGGCGGGTGGACCACGACGGGGCCCATGGAATAATAGGGCCTCCGTCTTATCCAGGGCCACCCGTAATCCCAACGCCTCAATGCGCCCGACCACCTGGGAAACTCCCGTGGCGGCCAGGCGCGCCGCCTCCTGGAAGTTAGCCCCCCGGGCCGTGACTAAAGTGTCATCCGCGTAGCAGATGACACCCAGCCCGGGGGGGAGACGCCCTCGTAGGGCCCAGTCGTACCCGATGTTCCACAAGAGAGGTCCTAGGACAGACCCCTGCGGAATACCACACGACATGGCCCTGCGTCTCAAGACGCCATCTCGGTCCTCGTACATGACGGTTCGCTCCTCAAGATAGTCTGCCACCAGCCGCCTCAGGTACTCCGGCACTCCGTGGTAGCGGAGCGCTTCCCTGATGCAGCTGAATGGCAGACTATTGAAGGCGTTGGCGATGTCCAAGGACACCGCGAACACCACTCCGCCGCAGCTCACGGCCCTAAGGCGCATTACGGCATCGATCGTCGAACGCCCCTCTCGGAAACCGAATTGGGCGTCCGACAGATCGGGGGACCTCAGGTAACCTAACCTAACGTCACCTCGTCTGGTCTAAGAATACTCTCCCTTTGTGTGTTCCTCCACATTCCTTTTAAGTTGCAAGTATCCATGGACGGCGGTAATCATTAACAATCAGATGACCAGTCTGCTTGTTTGCCTTATACCATAAAAAAAGGAAAACCTTTATATAGGTACTTGAGATTCCTAACTTTTATTAAACGTGGTAAATGAGCTTTAGCACAAAAAAAACTTGATGCAGTGCTAGTGATAGACGAATAATAACTTATTGGTCATATTACCTATAGTTATATGGTATGATTGTTGTTAAATGCGGCACCGTAGTACAGTAAAGTATCTCTTCACATTTGCCGCTGTTTTGTACAAAGTTAATTAAGTTTTCCTTAGTTTAGAGAACAAAGTTAGTGCCAATTATACTCGTAAACGCCGCCTTCTTCCTTAGAATTAAATGATTATACGTTTAAGAAAGGATTTACGCTTTTTTAACTCTTTCAATGAAGATGTCTGATAGCAATTACAGAAAGAACTTTTTTTGCAAGTTTTACTCCAAGCTTTGAGACTCGGATGAGCTAGTAACTAAAAGTCTCTTACATCAACAGTCGGGATAAGCATCTTCATGAGAATAAGTCTTCGTCTATTATTATGTGTTATTGGAATTAATGCGCTCACGATAGCAATTAAGTAGATACATAATTATACATTATGTTACGGGATAGTTTAAAGTTAATGATTAACGGATAATTTAAGGATTAACGAGGTAGGTAAATTAATTTAAGATTTACATTTGTTCGCCACGACGACAGATCGAGATCAAATAAAGTTGACTAGTGTTTTAGCCAAGTTTTTTGGTATTTACTTCGTATACTTACCTTCGATGTATACTGAATGATGGACTTCGATTCGTCAAGCAAATATTGTTGCCCATAAACTCAATACAAAAAGAAAAAAAAAAGAGTAATTTTATGTGCGACGAAGACAATTCCACATCACATATGCAAGAAAGAGATAAAATGCGTAACTAGTAATAAACGAACATTAAGTTAAAGGTATACGGAGCCCTGCCTATTGCTTCTGGCCACGATGAATCGGATGAGAGTATTAAATATAATATTTTTGCGTGTTTAGCTTCGTTGCGCCCCGGGAATATTGTCCATTCGAGTGACGTGCAGGTAAAATATTACTTTATTTTTCATACCGGTTCTCGTTTTAAAATACTGCCAATAAAGTTGGTAAAGTAACCATTTTAATCTTCTATGATTAACATAGAAATGGCGGTTTAAGAAAAAAACATGATTGGTTGGCAATGATTTGAATATAAAAACAGAAAAAGAAAAATAAATGTTGTCACTCAGGCAATTTAAATTGCAGTCTACACTTCACTTCGAAACGAACTTTGATATATTAAGTTACCACCAGAAATAACAAAACCATGATCAACTTTTGTCCGTTTCATGTGTAAAGTTCCCCGCGACATAGGCTATTCCTAGTGCGGGAACTGTTTAAAAAAATATATGAAATTATCTTTGCTGCGTTTCCTATACTACATAAATTAGGTTCTAAATTTGAGTAACCCAGTAAATATTGTCAGCTTTATCTAGTTAATATATATATAAAGACGAACGTTAGTAATGAGATAGGATAGAAATAACTAACAAGTCACTACTCCGAAGTCACCCGTGTGTGTTCTCCCTAAGGTTCACTAAAAAATAGGAGTTTGATAAGCGATCTTTATTCTAATCACTTGGTGTAATGGTTAATCTTCTACGACTAGGTAAAGTACCGTGATAACTGGCCATTTTTTACTGTCAAATATTTTTATGTCAGTAATAAAAAATATCTACTTATACACACATTCTACTATTAACGCAATTTTTTATCAACAATCCGACTCTTTTCATTAATAATATAGGAACATTCTCTTGTAAGAATTCTGAAGGTACTTTGAAAATCGTGTTTCTTTGAGAAAAATCTTATTATGTTACTCTGTAGTCTAGCAGTTTTTTTTGTTTTTCAATTTCATTTTCGGAACTCTGACTTTGAAATATGAAATGTATGTCTCATGTGTCATGTGAATTTATAATTACGCGTAAAACTAAATAATGAATTTAAATTCTGGTGATAGTACTAAGTGGTTGTTACCTTTATTCGGACATGGATATTGAAAGCATGTTAACGTGTTTTTAATACTTCAGTATTTAGCAAATATAGAAGCACACATTAAAATATAGTTCAACCGCCATAACCAAGTTTGCTAAATTGCCAAAGAACCTTATTCTCTTTACTTTGATCGTGTTATACCATCATCGCAACTTAGTCGCGTAGTAGTAGGTAGCGATTTGTAGTACATAGTATGATTATGGACTGTATCACTTAAAGTATCATATTTATATACGACCATTATAATAGGATTTATATATTAAAGGATAGTGGGTTTAAGGCTTTATTATAACATTATTTGAAGGTCCTTTGCGGACTGTATTTAATGTTTTGCGAAACATTAAACATAAATATGTATATATAAAACATCACCAGTGACTTGTGCATTATTTAAAATTAGCTTTTACCCGCGACTCCGCCCGCGTGTATGTGGCTTATCGCGGTATAAATAATGTAGCTTTCTATTGGTGAAAGAATTTTGTAAATTGGTATATTTATTAAGATTTGGATTAACATTACAAAATATCTTATCGGACGTATATTTGTTATCATTTAAAAAATAATTAAGTAAAATAAATAAAAATTAAGTAAAAGATTAATAAAAATTAAGTAAAAGATTAATAATTGAATAATTTGTAGTAAAAGAAGAAGAAAGAAAGTTACAAAATTAGTGTTAAATGGTTTAAGAAAATACAAAAAAATACGTTCTACAAATAAATAAGTCGCACAATACAACACAATTCGAATTCCAACCCACAATTAAGTTGTAGCGCCATTTTAGGAATGAATTCTATTAAGGAGGTCCACGATTTCGCTTCTCAAGTGCACATGTACCTTGTTGCTTAGAACTTTACTGTGAATGTTATTATTAAGAACAAGAAGGCTATAATGTGTGCATAGGCACCCGATATGGTTCTGTGGTCGTATAGGTAGTGTACTAATAAATATTTAGATTGTACGTTTTTGTGTGTGTGAGATAGAAGAGTTAATTTAATTAACCTAAACATTCAGTAAAATGATTTTGTTCTAAAATATTTTTGCATTTACGTATATAAAATTTAATTTCAAAAATATTTCGAGTGGATAAGTTGAAGCTTTATCTAAATATTATTACGTGAAGAACATTCTTTTTACTGCTTTTTAAACAAATATGGTTAACATACATTACATACAACATTATTATGTAAATAATTATGTGTAAACGTAACAAAACACTATAATAGCCACACTATAATAGCCAGTATATATTTTTACCTATAATGTATATTTTAATTTAGCTGTATCTTGAATTTTAGGATTTAAAGAATTGGGGCGAAGTTCTTTATTAGGACTTGTCATCGAAAGTGTTACTGAGAGAACAACTTTTGAGTTTCCTAGTTTTCTATTTAAAAGTGAAGATTCTTCTTAATGACCTCTTTCTTAGCGTTCCATGAATTCACCGTGCGGGTTCCAGGTCTATCCCGTGATAGATGGGGCAATATATGCGACTGCAACAGCGACTGGGAATTGCGATCTAGGGATAGGTTTAGGGCGTACTCTTATCGACGCGTCAGCGCTTACCTCCTCCACTGTCTATTGTGCTACCCCCTCTATGTAACCATATTTGATGTGAGTCTAGCAATGCAGCTTTGGATATTCGTTCTAGAACAGAGTATACGAATAATAAAGTATACGATTATAACGTAAGTCGTAGTATCCCGTATACGGATTTGCAGAATATTAAGTAATATTAGGTAATCATGCTTGTTGAAGCACGGCCCAACTGTTCATATTCGAGAGTTATATAAATACTAATAAGAAACAAAACTTTCATTGCACGATACAGAATTTGTGGTAAATAAGCAGTTCCGAGTAGTTTCGATAGATGGCGCTGTGTGAATCATTTTAGATTTTAGATAACTATGTTTTTTATTTGTTTTCGGTTTGGATTGATTGATGAAGATTTCAGTGCGGGCCAAGCGTAACTCTGAACGCGGTCACCGTGACGATCGACTTGATATGAAAATAACTCACACTAGGCCCACTGTATGCTCCAGGAAAGTTGTGACACTTTTATGAAAAGATTTACTATCCATTAGAGAGTTCTCCGTTAATGGCTTAAGAAATATGTTGCCAAAATGCATAAGCCCAGTAAACACTCACATTTTTTTTGAGTTTTAGCCTCTCCCACCACCTGCAAGTTGAAAATTCTAGCGTCTTCTCCTCCTGGAACTCTGGCCTTCCAATATAATAAGAAGTTCAGAAGCTCAGTGAAGATACTTCCTAAGCACATCAGCGTTGAATATTCTACCACAGCTTTAAACTCTAATGGCCAATCTTAGTTAACCATTTCTATATATATTATTTTGCTACATTATCTCATAAATAACTGTAATTTTAACCGTCTCGATAAATGCTATGCAAATTGTATCGGCCCCTTGCTAACTCGTATCCGTCGAACCGTATAGTCGGAATAGACTTAAGGGACCACACATGTTCTCATACAGAGAACTGACAGCTGAGGGATAGACATTTAAATAATGTTAGAACATTTTTAAATTAACAATACTTTAAAACCAGCACCCCTAATTCTAAGGAGATGGGGGGGGGGGGGGGGGGGTTGACACTCAAAGAGCGACGACGCACTTTTGCCACTTAAATTGAAGAGGGCTCTTGATGGCAAGCGCGTTTAGCGTTGCGACTGGTGGAGATTTCAGTACGGTCACCATGACGATCAAGTAGAAGTGAAATAAACTCGCACTTGGCCCTCAGGTGTCCATAGGTGGCGGAAGTAACTTTAATAAGGTGACCGGTCTGTTCGATCACCAACTATTCTACAAAAAAAAATGTTGCAAACCTAATCAGGCATGTATCAAGAAACAAGTTATTGCGTCCCCTAAGCCGGGGATTCTAGTGGACTGAGGGCCATTTTTTGGTCGTTTATTTTTTTGAATTTTTATTTTGTTATTTTTTTTTAATTATACTTGATTTATAGCGTTAAATCAAGGTGTTATATGGTGTTTATGCAATATTAGCTGGTACTTGTGACTTCGTTCGCGTGGGAAAAGCGCTGCCTTAGTGGTGTAGTACGGTACGCGACTGCAGTCCATGAGGCTTCAGGTTCGATTCCCGGACTGGGTAATTTTTTACAGGGTTTTTCTGAAAGGAAGAAAAGCCTAAATTAATCCTTTTATGTACAGCTACCTGGTAGCAAAATATTATTGAAATCAGTACAGCCGTTTTAAAAATTACCCGGCACAGACAGTCAAAAATTATTTAAACTGGTTTTTAGGCATAGATATCCTGCAAACAACCGCGTGAGCATCAAAAAAACCTATTGTTATGTCATTACAAACAGGCGCATGCATTTATTTGTATAGATAAGTTAAAGTCTGGACTTTGTGAAAATAACCAGCTTCACCCTCACCTGTTCTACCTATTGCTTGCGTTCACAAATCTATTCTATCCTTATAACCAATATTCTTTGGGCACTATTGAATTCCCTCACTTACTTTCTCTTTTAATATTCTACCAATTTGTCCTACTATTTCTAAAGAACCTAGTGATGATAATATGTTTACAAGCTATTACGTATGTAGGACTAACATGAAAGTCGACAATATGTTGGCGTTTGATATGAAATCGGATCCTATCGCATCCGCATTACGTATGCAGCCTATTGCTACCTACTGAACATTCTCACGATGCTACTGACTTCCTAACATAAAGATCTTGTAAAAAATTGCCTGACAAATCAAATGTATCTCTATATCTCACAATTATACGCGAAGATTTAAAATTGAAAAACTGGAAATTAATGATATGCCCAACTTGTCTCAATGTAAATGATCGCATTCTTTTAATTCCTGTGTTTCGGAGACCTTATCAACATACAATTCGATGATACAAAGAACACCCAGTCCTGGAACAATAGTGAACGTTACGTGACACTACTCGAAAAGTATACATACGATTATTCTCGAAATTCGTTAAAAGGAAATGGTATATTTATATTTTTTTATTTATAATAACTTAATGCACAAGTTGTACACAGGCGGACTTAATGCCCAGGGCATTCCCTGCCAGTCGACCTTCGGGTGATGTAGAAAAATGATGCGGTAGGTGCAAGAGAGAACAAGAATTAATTTATAATTTATTTCTCATCACAATGGTTTTCTTAAAATTTAACAACAATAATGTGCCAATACATTGAACATTGTGAGAGACTGGTGCCTGTTGTAGGTTTGTACTAATGCACAACCTGTTATTAAGAAATTTGATTGATTTATATTAAATTTATTAATTCAATGTAACTTTAAATTAAATATAATATACATAAATAAACCAATATATACAGTACTACATATATACATAGAGGTCCCAAGTCTACACGTAAAACACATAAACATACACATACATAAATATATAAATATCAAAATACACAGTGGGGTACTAGCGTTGTGACCTTTCTGCCAACTTATTTTGGAGAATCTCTTGTATTTTTTCCTTAATGTAAAGCGGTTAGTGGATATCCTGACTTCAACTGGGAGTGCATTCCAGAGAAGAACTGACTGTACATAGAAGGAAGGATTGATGAAGTTGGAAGTGTGAGGGGGACATAGAAGAAGCATATTATTCGTTGACCGTATATTGATATCGCTAAGAAATTTGCTAATATTCCAAAAGCCATTTTGCAGAAATCTGACAATACATGCTTAAAACTGCAATGTCTTGTTCAAACACGATACGAACTGGACTACATACATTGAACTATTTATTATATCCATCTTATAGACGGCCAGGACACAGAGGTTTGATAGCCACTGGTATATGGAGTAGACTTCATCAACATTGAAAATTTTGGTACTGAAGTCATCTCTTCTTTCCTACTTCTTCTTATATTACTCTATTACTCTTCTAATTTTTTATTATATTTGTTCGAACAACCCGACCTCTGAACAGACCAAGTAATAAGGACTGGAGGACCACATCCCAATTGTTGATTTTGGAAAGCTATACTACTTTTATATATTTTTTTTTTGTATCTCCGATAAGAAATACACGCTAGTTTCACAGCGAATTTTATGTCTTGTGCTTCCTCAATTATAGGGGACCACAACATGTACATTACAAAAGTAATTAATTACAAACAGAGGCCACAAATGGCCTTTGCAGATAGAAAAAAAAACTAATGAAAGAATTATAACAATTAATATTTAAATGGTGGGTAGATATTTAAACAATTAAACTGTGTTCGATATATGAGTACGACAATTCTGTTTAATTTAGCCAGAATATTAGAAAAGATGTCTATGTCCTTCGACGGCACTGAAACTGTGTTATACATGTGATCGACGGGATAGCTTTCACAATGCGATGTAGGTGTAGGATTTTGACGTTTGGTATATCTTCGTTAGATGTTTTTGAAGTAAGTTTTATCGTCGTAGGTGGAAGACGCATCAAAGTCAATAAAATTTTATAGCAAGCCTAATATAGAAACGCTCTAATGCCTCGCAGTAGCGACAGAGTCGCATTGAATTTATGTATAGGCGTCATTACATTTTGTTTTTACTAATGTTCGAATTTCAAACGCAATTCCAATTGAAACTTGAGTTATGTCATTATATATGAGATCCTAATGAGTTGCTGTCACAATACCTGTTCACTCAAGACTTGAATACACACATTTGGAATTTCAATATTTAGCAGGAAAAGATCGATGCGAGACATTTTCATGTTTCATATTTAAAGTCGTCTAAGCAATCTAAGTTTTAAGATAAATCTATAATAATATGAATCTAGAATACAGAGTGTCACCACCCCTATTCATCCCGTGGGTGTCGTAAGAGCCGACTAAGGGAAAAAACTACGCAGAACAACAGCACTGCAGAGAGAAGGAAAACTTGACTCAAACCCTATACCAACCCGGCTGGCCAGCGTGGTATAATAGGCCAAAACCTCCTTTCTAAGGAAAGGCTTATGTCCAGCAGTGGACTATTAAAGGCTGTTGATGATGATGATGAAAATGCTTAAGAGTTTTTTTTTTTGTTTGTTTGTCTTAAAGCGATAATCTCTTGAACTACCAGACAGACCTATTCAGGCATCATATAGTCTATAAAACATCGCGTCACGTCTCTTATGAGCGAAGCAGGACTATAAATGCAGGAAGAAGTGAGAGAACAGTTGGTCAGTAATAAAAAGAAAGAAAAAAGAGTAATAAAACAATCCCGATAGTAGATCCATAAACGCAAGTTACTGAAATACTTTTGTTTAAAGTCGTTAATTTCAAAACAGAATATCTTCTATTACTTCTATTTAAAACATTACACCAGGATAAACATAAAACACGATAACAAACAAGAATATTACAGACTTTATTCCTGATTCCATAATACAGATGCATGCAAATTTAATTCAGAAATAGACAAGACACCACCTCGCGCTGCTATCTTTAAAATTAAAACATCATTCAAATGAATTGCAGCTTCGTATTTATTATATTGAATTCTTTGTAGTATAACTTAATCCTTTCAGTGAGTAATATTATACTGGTGTTTATAGATACAAATGGACTTGGCCATTATGGCCATTACATTTTATTGTGTGTCAAAGTCAGTGTATAAATACAATTTTTAAGTTCAAATTCTGACTGGTGTAGTGAGCATTTTAAGATCGTTCCTGCTTCAGTTTTTGGGTATCTACTAGGTATGTTATTACCGAGCCTTTTCGTATTTTCCTTTTCTTTGGAGAACCTGACTGTCGTCAATTCGTGTGCATTAAGAATATGGAGTGTCACTACTCCTATTCATCCCATGGGTGATGAGAGCCGACTTAAGGACTACGCAGGACAACAGCACTGCAAAAGGAAGGAAAACTTGACACAAAACCTATACCGACTATAGCAACTAACAGTAATAGACTAATCCCCTATTGAGACTAAAACTTTATTCGTGCCTGTAATACGCGTCTGTGTACCCCTGTGTGTGTGTGTAGACGTGATTATATGTAATTAAGATCCAACATATCCTAGTATTAATTCCAATGGTTCTAAGTTTCCTAACAAATTACATTCATAATCATTTTTTTTATTCCGTAATTAATGGAATAAGTTATTATATAAAACTGAATGTAACATTAAAATTCATAGCAGGTTTAAAATATCATATTCGTATTGGTACAATCCCAGGGTATGAAGCTTAGCCTAGTACTAAATAAAAACATTCGTCACTTTTTATTGCAACACATTTTCTGTGTAAGAAGACTCTTAGACTAAGCTGACATAATGTGTGTAAATTACTTATATCGAGATATTTTACATGAGTTTAAGTAAATGAGGGGATTGCAAACTAGATTCAAGATTATTCATACTACCGCCGAGATTATTAGTGTACTTTAACGTCAGAAAAATGTTAGTTAATGTTCTTGAGAGGGGGTAAGTGGTTTCCTTGCATTTATTGCGGTGTTAATCCGTACATACTTAGGCCTATGCTTCAGACAGCAGAGGCTTAAAACGTTTAGAATTTGGCGATTATAATATTTATCCCAACGTAACAGAATAGATCAAGCCTACAGCCGTGAACAAGATGCTTTGATCTGAAAATTGGGGGTTTAATATGAAAGTAAAAGTTGGTAAGATGGGTGGCAAGGGTAGGAAAGAGATTTTGATTATACGGTTAGATTAGAATTGAATTGAAAAAAAAAAACAACAGCCTTTTATAGTCCACTGCTGGACATAGGCCTCTCCTTAGAAAGGAGATTACGGGCTACTATACAACGCTGGCCAGACGGGTTGGTAATGAGTTTGTTTCAAGTTTTGCTTCTTTTGGCAGTGCTGTTTTCCTGCGTAGTTTGCTCTCTTAGTCGGCTGGTACGATACACCCACGGGATAAATAGGGAAGGTGACACCCCGTGTTCTTGATTCGTCACGACACGGACAAAGTGAAAAGAATGTAATCTTAAAACTAAACCGTGAATATTTAAGTTGTAAAGGTTATAAACTTAGCTTTGCTATTACATAACATAAAAAAACATGTACTTAAGTATTTTATGTTAAGAGAAAAAATAAAAGGGAAATAAAATATATATGCTTTTACTTTGAACTTAATCCAATGAAAGTCAATACTTTTAATGGAATTCCTTTAGGTAGTAAAAAGATGGACGAACACAATATTGAAAAAGTCAAATCGTTTTAAAATTTAATAAGAAATATCTAACATATAAAATTAATAATCTCATCATTGTATAATAGCAAAGATAATAATAATATAATATTTCGGACATCTAACACACAAGGCCATCTAGTTTCAAACTAAGCAGAGCTTGTATTATGAAAGCTAGATTGACTGATAGAATACCTATATACTTTTTTTTTTTTGGAAATACATACATAGAAAACTAAAATACAAAACATAGAAAATATTTGCAGAGCATACAAATATATGGTCCGATCCGGGAATCGAACCCGAGACCTCAAAACAGCAGTCGCATACGCTACCACTGCGCCACTGAGGCAGTCATATAGATTAACCCCAAATATCACAAACACATTATTTAAATGCAAAAAACAGTTGACAGACATTGAACTGTTTTAAAAGACGACTGCATTGGTTCTCCCTTGATGAAAATAAAACCAAGCTCCGGCCATAGGTTCTTTTTCATGCATTAAAATCATCATCATCATGACAGTATCCAAACGGCTTTGTTGGATTAGTTGATCATAAATGAAGTTTACACTTAGTTTGCATTTTCTAGGTAAATCTAATATGAACCAAACGTCAAAATTAAAGTTGTATGTTTCTTTTCATTTTTAACCATTAAAAGTATGTCATTAAAATAAAATAACTTAGAGTTGCGGTACATGGGTATTTAAAAAACAAAAGATAATTTAAACAATAATGAATTTAATTATGTCATCAGTGGCATCAGAGGTAATAATCTTGAGTTGCCAACTAAAAGGCTCCGGTATCATTAAGTTGCAGCATCCTAATATTTAACATGATAATTAAATATTATGCAACCACATGAAATTTTAATATTTATTTTTATTATATAATCCAATCTGCAAAGCCAGCGTAATGAGATTTCGACGTGGCGGTAAACGGTTAAAATGAATTGTGAACTTCTTCATCTGATTCTATATTACCTAGTACATTAGAAACTGCTCAACTCGCTCCAGCGTCGTCCCGCTCCTCGGTTAACGCGGATTTAAGGGTTACATTTAATAATAATGGCATTGTACGTCGCTTACAGCATTATGAAAGTTAAATGGGAAAATTATTTTCAATAACTAATAGCTACGATATGGGTTTACATTAAAACTAAAAATCAAACGAAAGTAGTATTAAATTTTAAATTGAAGAACTCAAAATTAATATTTAGAAGATTGCCCAAATTTATAATCCATGCTTATAATATAAATGTGAAAGTGAGTTTGATTGTTTGTTTGTTCGTTACGCATTTACGCCTAAACCACTAAACCGATTTAAAAAAATCTTTGAAACTATATTATCAACGAGTAACATGGGCTACTTTTAAAACGATAACCAACATTCACGCGGACGGAGACGCGGGAAAAAGCTATTAAATTATAAATTTATAAATATTCTATTTCTGATACATATTACTGAAATAAAATTTAAAATACGGTGATCAATTTTATTTTGGATATCAAAGAAATTGACATATAATGACATATTTTATAATTATGTTTCGTTAAATTACAAGTTAGTTCTGGCTTCTTGTTACAAACATAATTATAAAACACGTAGCTAATAATAGTTTTCTTTTTATTTATTTATTTAGAACTACACATGTTGTACAAAGGCGGACTTAATGCCATGAAGCATTCTTTCCTTGACCTTTAAGTGATGTAGAAATATGATGCGGTAGGTGCAAAGATAAAGTGTTAAATTTGTGGTAGTCCATAATATTTTTGTAAATGAGAGATAAACCTACAGTTTTATTTTAAACACTAACTACTAATTGGTTTTAAACTTTCGCGTCTTTTAAATATATTACATTATGTATATAAATCACTGTCCCATGTATGGAGCAAAAATTGTAATATCTATGTATAGATGACGGATTTAATCGTGATAATCTATACTAATATAATAAACTTGAAGAGTTTGTTTGGTTGAACGCGCTGTTCACAGGAGCTACAGGTTTTAATCGAAAAACGTTTTTAGTGTTGGATAGACCATTTATTTATAATATACCTCATAATATACCTCACTCATCTCACACACGGCTGTCTGATCCCAAACTAGGCAGAGCCTGTGCTATGGTAACCAGACTGCTGATAAACATACTTATAAATTTTTAAATACATACATATTATAGATAAATTACAACCAGACACAGAACAAATGACCGTGATCATCACACAAATATTTGTCCTGGGTGGGAATCGAACCCACGACCTCCAGTTTAGCAGTCAGGGTCACTAACTACTAGTCCAACAGGCCCTTTGAGGACGGCCATAGGTTACATATCACTCTACGACCAATAGAAACGGAGCATAATTGATAAATGTTACAAAAATAGGCTAAATTTATTCCTTTTGAGAGACGCAGAAAAGTTGCGCGGGTCAGTCAGTTAGTATATTTTTAAGGTGGCAAGTATTTAATAAACTCCAGTAATCATTTAGAGCCACGATAGCTGTCCTTGTTTCCATTCCATGGCAGTGTGAAACTTGACTAAATTCCATTAAGCTTCAGTAAGATATTCAATTAAAAGGATCAGGTAAGAATGACTAGTAATGTATGCATTGGCGCGTGGACTGGTGTAGTGGTAGAGTCATTTGCATTCAAATTGATTATACGAGTAATTACACTTCACTTGCTATCGACTTAAAACGACGGTTGACACTTTTCATATTTTATGGTAAGATCAATTTTTAGGGTTTCTCATGAATAAATAAATGTTTTTTGTTTTAACACAATGACGACAAATTATACTGAAAACTTAAAATAAAATAAAAGCCAGCATTGCCGTCACCCAGATCAACGTCGAGCTGTTGTCAATGGCTTCATAATTTTTTTTGAAAATTATACCCAAAATCTTTTTTTTTACCTAAAATATCTAAATATATACCATATTATTTTGTAATACCTTTTTTTGGGTACGGTCTTCTTGTGATCACAATCGGTGCAGTACGAAACATCGGGTAACCATTATTTAGTTATAAATCGTTCAATATCGTCAATTTTTGTTATTACTATAAAACGAATACTCCAAATTAAGCAACAATGTTTTCTTCAGAATTTTTGTGTTTCACCTTTTTAAGCCATACAATGGTGTTAATTCTGTTGTTCGAAAACTCTCTAAACTAAACTAAAAATCACTAAAAAGTTTTTTAGTGCTGTCAAATGACGTTTCTGATTCTGAAAACGTAGTACTTGACAGTTCTAAATAAAATTTCAGTGATTTTTAGTTTAGTTTAGAACAACAGAATTAGAACTAATATAAAGTAAACTGGAACATTTGAATAGGGTAATAATTAAAAATAATTATTTAGCATATGAAACTATTTGTTAATTGTAAAAGAGAAGCGTTTTAATGAACTTTTTAGTGTCGAAAGCAACGGTTTTGCAATTAAATGAAGCGTGCCTCGACACTAGTAACGCAGTCATTAACGATATTCATTAGTGTGAAAAGGTTATATTAATTAATAGATATTGTAATCAAGCATATGGTAACCTTCAAATGACTGAGTACCGGTTGAAACATTAAGTATTACATATCGTATATTTAAAATGTAGGAAGAAATATATACTAAAAACGATAGAACAAATAATTCACTGTACTTGTTATTTGTTACTAAGGTTTTCTTGAAATTGCCAGATTGACTTTTATACTATAGGAAAACCTAATTGAATGACGGATTAAGAATGTGGAGTGTTACGAGTACCACCTCTATTCATCCGTCCATCATCCATATGTGTCGTAAGAGCCGACTAAAGGAGCAAACTACGCAGGCAACAACACTGCAAAGAGAAGGAAAACATGAAACAAACCCTACACCAATCTGTCTGGCCAGTGTGGTATAGTAGGATAAAACCTCATTTTTAAAGAGATGCCTATGTCCAGTCAGTGTATTACTAAAGACTGTTGATTAGCATTACAAAGCAATCCATTAAAATTTAATGCAAGCATAATTTTTCAAATTGAGAATAAAATTTACGATAAAAGCGATTGAAGTAAAGTCACAAATACAGAACTAAACCTTCTGCAATATTCAAGATGCTTTCAGCTGGATTTTTATTGAACAATTTTATCTCGTCATCACTTCCACGGACTTAATTTTATGAGCTTCAAGGCTAATTATATTACGGTACGGAATATTAGGTATTTATCGATATGAGCTATATATATATGTACATGTATGAAGGTATGTATGAATTTTAACGAAGTGAAATAAATTATTTATTTACATATCTTTATATGTTTTAATAGCTAGTACCCCGTGGAATATGAAAAGCCCACTAAGGGTTTGATTCCCGGACCGAACAACATTTTATAGGGTTTTTCTAAGATAAAAAATAGCCTAAGTTACCCCTTATATAGACAGCTACCTGGTAGTAAAATATTATCAAAATCGATTCAGCCGTTTAGATGGTAGACAGACAGACAGATAAAAAAATGTAAACTGGTTTTTAGGCGTAGGTATCGTGCAAATAACCTTGTGAGCATGAAAAAAAAAACGATTATTTTGACATTACAAACAGACACTAAAATCGTACCTTTCTACTACGAGTACTTATTTTTAATTATCCTTATGAAGGCTCCAAAACAGTTATATTAGAAATTTATTTTGTTTATACCAAGCAGAAACCAAGAAGCCATAAGAATTTCAATAAGGCTGTAATGAAACTACTGTTGCGTGTTCAGTTACTACTTAATTACGCCTCTTGTTAGTGATTTCTGTTAGTATTTATATTCTATTATTAATCATGTGTGAGCTAACATCTATACACACATTGAAACAGAGATTTAGCTGACCAGTAACACTATTGCGGTAATTATAATAACATACAATAATAAATAAGGACATAATTTGGGGTCGCTATTAATGAGGTGATACATAGTTGTGACACATGTGATGGTATGTGACTAACGTCGCCTATCGGCATCTGGAACTCCACAGTCACAACTGCATTACCGGCCTTTAAGTCCTCCCCCAGAATCAGGAGGAAGGGAGAAATGAAAAAAAGAAATGCTTAACACCGGTTTTCTGTCTGTTTCAGGCCATATGTGTCGAAACATGGCTTTCCTACCACAACTCCTCAGAATAAGATACCAAAAGTATATATATAGTCTATTAACGATTTCTAAATAAGCGCACCTGTTTCTTTAGTTATTTTATATTTCCTGCATTTTATTTTGCACGCGGTGCACTTAATTCCCGGTGGCTTTTGTATGAATTAACCTTCGTGTAGGGTAGAGAGGGATGTGGCAGGTGCATAAAGAGAAAGTCTTAGCACATATACGATAAACATATATATATAATATATTATAATACACCAATATACATTCTTATATCGTAATACATAACTATGAACATATATATGCGATTATGTGTTAAACTGACATTATTAATATTAGTTTCGATTATATTAATCGTTTATATTAATCGATTATAACCTTTAAGTCAGTATCCATCACATTTTTTTTTCAAATCAGTCCTCTCATATAAAATATAAGCATTTTCAGATATAAAAGTATTAAATATCAGAAATTCTTCCAAAGATTTTTATTCTATGATTGCGGTTAAGTTGTTCGGTGTACGGCACTAAAATATGATGAAAGTTTTGCTGTAACATCCTGAGTATAGTTAGATAATCATAACTTATATATAATTATCCTTTTGAAAGCTCAAATACAGTTACATTAGAAATTTATTTTGTTTAGACCAAGCAGCGAACAGGAAGCCATAGCAATTTCAATAAGGCTTTGGTCACATTTTAGAATAATGTATTTCTAAAATGGGCCTCTCCTTAGGAAGGAGGTTTTGCCCTACTATACCACGTGGGACAGACGGGTTGGTTAAGTTTGTTTCAAGTTTTCCTTCTCTTTGTAGTGTTGTTGTCCTGCGTAGTTTGCTCCCTTAGTCGGCTATTACGACACCCACGGGATGAATAGGAATAGTTACACTCCGTATTCTTAATACGTCAACACGTTTTGAAATTATATAACTTGACGGAGTAATTTTTAGAACTTAACTACCAGTACAGTTACAATATGAAAGATTTAAAGAAAGAAAGAAAGTTTTTTTTTCTTTTGCCAAAAACACAACACTTTAGCAGTGGTAACGAATCACATCCACACTAATAATAAAAAGGTGAAGAGTTTGTTTGTTTGGTTGAAAGAAGAACTGCTGTTTCTAATTAAAAACTTCTTTTAGTGTTCTATTTATAAGTTTTGACACGCAAACAAAAGTGCGCGGATCGACTAGTCGTTAATATGTTTAAAGGGGATAGACGTTTAGGTTAGTTTAGCCGGACTTTCCGGTAACACACAGTTCGAGGTCTGATCTGTTCAAACTATTGCTTTGACTCTTTAATCGGTATATGGAAAATCCCTTTAGTACTGTTTTCGTTTTCTTTTACCTACTTTTAATTTCATATTAAACTCTCAATTTTCCACATTAAATATATCATGGAGAGTGCTCCGAGGAATTGTTCGGACTAATACCATGCGACGCAAAAAAATCCAATGGGTCAACAGACATAACAGTTCACTTGAATGTTGGTTGTGCCTTTTTATGGGGTTTAAATTGATTCATTTGTGGTGAAGACAGTTAAAAAAGAAACTTTTAATGTAATTCGAAATGAAACAATGACGATTACATAAGGTTATTACTTAATGGCTGTTTTATAGTTTGCTTTTTTGATATAATTCAAATTTGATTAGAAGTTTCTTAAAAAGGTTTCTTTCTAGAAAGCATTCAATTATCGTTATGGTTATCGTCTGAGGTATTTCCGGACCAATACGACCTTCAAACCTTCAAGAAAGTACTCCTTCCTAAAAGGCCGGCAACGCGTTTGTGACTCCTGAGTTGCAGACGTTCATGGGCGGCGATAGTCACTTTCCATCAGGTGTCCCGTCTTTTCTTTATTTTTATAAAGACAACTCCCACACTAGGAATAAATCACGTATCGCGCGGGACTTTACAAACATACATGAAACGGAAACAAAGAACACCCAGACTCAGAACAATAATTTGTGAATCACACAAAGTGTCGTCCCATGTGGGGATCGGACCCACAGCACTCAGCGTAGTAGTGAGCGGCGTGGCCACCGCTTAAACCACTACCATCCGTGCAGTCTGGTAGTCTGCCCCGCCTAAAATAAAAAAAAAAACGATGGTTGCTCATTACGGAAAATTTGTTCTGAGTGGGAATCGTCGACTTACTTACCTATCAGAATTGCCAGCTACTGGACCACCCCCTACTACTGACTACTGGAAACAAATTAGCAAGCCGTAGCTACCTTCCTTTCTATATCTAAAATGACTTTACTTCTAGCAAAAAAAAACTTATCGTATTGAGCACAAGCCGCCTGCGTCAAGCACCTGGTCACAATAAGGTCCAGAATATGACGTCTCAAAGACACAGTCATGATAGTAACTTGTATGTTTTACTACCTTTCTAAGTTACGATTGCCGTTACTTTAGGTGACTTGTTTCTAAGATGTTAATCTTAGTTTTAACCAATAACAGTTAGATAGCTTGTATATCGTAAGAAGCTTACTTACTAACGGATATTAGCAAGACACTTAAGCTTTATGGATTGTAAAGTCTTAATAGATCAATGAAGTATTATTGACGAATAAAGTGCAAAGGTTGTGCCACCATGTTTTGTGATGTTGTAGCTACTTATCACTTAACTGCAGTTACTGTATTTTAATGTTTTTCTTCGTCGATAACACTTACTTCGTCGGTAATGACTACCGTCGTAGCTTCAAGGAATTAAATTTTGTAGGCAACCTTTAAAAACACTGGATCTGCTATTTTTTTAGTGCATTTATTTATTATAAAATTATAATTGGCAAATTTTACCCGAGGTTTTGATTTAGACCTTTTGAATAATAAAAGTCACAGTGCCTTTGTAAATCAGTCGCATGTGTTATTTTATGATTTGAAATGATATGATTCATCACATGTGATTGTGATTTATTCGATGTCTATTAGTAACCTCACTACCTCGATGAAATCATAACAGTCAATTACGCTCATACAGAAAATGAAAAAAATGATTTTGATCTTCTGGAAACGATAAACTTTTTAAATGTCGTTTAAATCAGTACAACATACGCAACGCTGTCTTATCTATTACATGTAGGTGTACTCATTAAGTGTATCATGTGTTAATCACGCCTTATTTAGTAGATATATGTTTAAAAATAAAGTCATTTCGTAGCGTTCATTAGTTTCCGTGAACACGTTTACAAATATCTAAGAGACCGCAGTCGATTGCTGTGAGCCACCATTTGTAATTAGGGCAGGAATGTCATATTTTAAATACATAAACTTTGTTAACGGTTATGACAGATACAAGATAAAATGGAAATTTGTATCTATTATACGGATTCCATGTAGATAACGATCTTTCAATACCCTTCGTACACACCTTTATTAGTTAACAAGTCTTAGAACCAGTGTTATTGCGATACGAATAGTTTAACTAGCGATAGTTAACTTCGACGATACTATTGATGCATTTAATAATATCGGCTTTTCTATAATATCGATTGTATTGATTTAAAAAATGGTCGATATAAGACCAGCGCCAATATAAGATTTAGTCATTTGAGCATTTTTATAATAGTAGCTTTAGTAGCTTTAGTAGCTTTAGTAGCTTTAGTAGCTTTAGTAGCTTTTAGTAGCTTTTGTATTTTGTCAAATGTGGTTTGAAGAGGTTTTAGTTAACCCATATACATAACATGCATTTAAAATAAAATGAAATGATATTTATTTCCGCAAGTAAATCTTTTCAGATGTTTTTACAAATAGGGCTTTACAGCTAGAAGGCGCTGGCATTCCCTTATACTCACTCTGGGAAGAAACGCCGAAACGAACCACAGATGTGTTTCTTTTTTTAAGTCCGTGTACAATGTTAAAGAGAACTATGTGAGTGCAGGATAGGGTCTGGGTTGGCCTTTTGAAGAAACGACCATAGTATTGAGTCGGCCTGTCCATACAGACGGCATACGAGCCCATTGTGTAGCCTAACCGAAATAGTCAGGATCAACAACCCGGAACACGACATTACCCCGTTCAGGACACTTGAGTAGGCTTGGAAACACTCAAAACCACCAGAAAGTTACTGAAATATTTTTTTGTTCTTGAAAAAGACAACTCTCGCATTAGGAATATATCCTGTGTCGCGGGGGGCTTTACAAACATACATGAAACGGACACAAAGAACACCCAGACTCAGAACAACAATTTGTGGTGTCAACAAAGTGTCGTCCCAAGTGGGGTTTGAACCCACAACACTCGGCGCAATAGGAAGCGGCGTGGCGACCGCATAAACCACTACGCCATCCGTGCAGTCATATATAAATATAAACTAACATTACAAGCCTACACTATACTTACATTTACACACTTACATAAAAAAAATACACTATACAATTGAATTTCAAATAAACATATTCGCAGTCCCCGACGAACAAAATCGTAATAGGAAAATAACAATTTTACAGGAGCAAATAAAAACTGAATATCTTGAATACTATCAAGACTAAAAAGAAGATTCTTTTATCAAAAATAATTAAATATTTTTTTGCACTAGATTTTTACTAAATTTTTATCATAAATTTTCTTTATCAGTAAGAAAATTGTGAAAATGTCCATTACTGAAATAAGCTATGGAAAAAATTAACGCAAACTAACTTTACGATAGTGTTCGACTGTAATCACAAATCGGTGTTGCTGTAGTAATCGTTCATTATGATATTGTTCCATGGTAAATATGAATATACTATGTATATGTATTATTCATAAAATGACATTGCAATCGTATTCGATGATATAACTGACTTTAATATTACGGTAAACATAAATTACATGCTTATTCGATGATCATTTTTAGGTGTTATAACCATTTCGGTACCTATGTATAAATTCTGATTCTGATTCTGTCATTTTTCCCTCGAACAATATAGTAATAGCCGCTTACTCTAAAATGTTGACTTTTGAGATTTGGTAATAGGTTTTTGCGTTATTGATCGTGTAAATTTTTCACTTATGTTATACGTTGAACAAAAACATAAAGATCATTATTGAATGGATAAATCCAAAAGTATTCATCGCCCGATCATAAAAAAAACTCAATGATTGTAATAGGGTGTGTAGATAACGAATATCTAATAAACCCGATTCTATCGTAATAGCGATTACCATAGTGTTCGTCGGGGACTGCGATATTGAAAACAAACGAAATACGTATAACAACAAAAAAATTAAATGTTTATCACTTTCAAATGTAGGAGTGAGCAGCATCAATCCAATCAAATTTGTCATCTAAATCATCTGTAACCTTAAGCTTCTATGGTAACTGAAACAGCAAATATATTACAATAACTAAATGGGTATTTCGACCCCCCGGGAAGCACAATTTTTCAGTCTAAATGCGGAAATTAGGGCTCATTTCTAATACTTAGTACTTTGAGAATTTAACCCAATTTTGTTGACCACCATAACTGCATGGAACAGTTTCAGAATTTTCAGAATATTATAAAGTGTAAATAATAATACCTGAAAAAAATGCTTTGTTCCTCTTTTTAAACAAAAATGGCGCTGAGAGCGTGTCATTGCACATAAACTCCTTTTTTTTTACAAGAATACATAAGATGAATAAGTGTATATGGGGGCCTTATCTCTAAAAATCACTTACAGGCTATTTGGATACAATCATTTGGATTCATTCATTTACAACTATTTGGATAGAATCAACATCAATCATCATCAACAGCCTTTAGTAGTCCACTGCTGGACATAGGCCTCTCCTAAAAATTAGGTTTTGGCCTACTCTACCACGCTGGCCAGAAGGGTTGGTAAAGGGTTTGCGTCAAGATTTCCTCCTCTTTGCAGTGCTGTTGTCCTGCGTAGTTAACTCCCTTAGTCACCTCTTACGACACCCATGGGATGAATAGGGGTGGCGACACTCCGTATTCTTAATCCGTCACCACACGGATAGTTGGATAGAATAATCGTCAGTAAACAGACCAACTCAAAGGTCACAGTTCATTTTCAGAATTTCAATATCAAAACTTATAATGCAGTCTCTCTATTACTTGCTTACAACTTCATATGATGCGCTTTTAACTTCAAACTCTGTTTAGTTCCGTAAAACGGTGAGCTTTAGTGCTTTTCTTAATTAGTTTGCAAATTCTATTACATTCCCTTTAAGTTAATTATTTTGTATAGTAATTCCTGGTCGTAAATACCTCTGCAGTTCCCGTGGGTAAAAGGAGATGTATTCAAAGAGCCAACTGACGTATTCTCCGAAGGTTTTCAATTTACTACAAACATTTACATCTCTTTTGAATTCGTGTGAACATTTTAAAATATTCCCTCTTATTCTTTATATTCTTTGCTTTCAGAGAAGTTTTGCCGCCATATACAACACATTATTGTGTAAGTGCATAGCTATTTCCACGTGCTTACGACTCTGTTAATTATCTTAAAATTATGGCCACTGTGAATATAACCCTAATTCATGGAACTTGGGAAAAATCTACTTTTTGTCTTTATAGCAATATTAGAGGAAAAATGAAACGTTTTGGTGCTTCAATCAATGACTTTGTTGTTTGAGCTGCATTCAAATCCTTCCATTTTTTAATTGTCACACTTAAGTATACTCCTTTTACATACGTATGTTAAAGAGAAACATTTACTCCCTGCTAACTTTTTTTTTACTTAAAAATCGAAGCGGTTGTCCATAAAATAGTACGGCGATAAGAATTCTAAAGTTATAGTATGACAGTTACTGGACACTGAAGTAATTGTTAAGGCGTTGTTAATCGCGGATCTTACGGGCGCTCGTCAAAACCGGCGCCAAGTGGTCGTTCTCTCTTGTTGTACAACAAGACACAATACTATGGACATAATACTTAATAAATGCTTTATTTACACTTTGAATTGCTTCACTCGCTGTTTGTGTACCTCACACATGTCTTAAATAAGTTTAACAAACAGATATTTTTTAAATTACCTTATAAATGATAATTTTATATTTTGTGTGTCATTTTTTTTAATGATTAATACAGAACTCTTTTCGATGAAGGACACCGGAGAGGTCTAAAACTAATGGGTGTCGTCGAAATTGACTAGTAAGCACAACCGTTTTTTTTTAAAAAGACACTCCCGCATTAGGAATAAATCCTGTGTCGCGGCTTCTCGCGTCTTTTTTCCCGCGTCTGCGTTCTTCTCTTCAATATACTTATCGCCTTTTGTGAAAAGAATTCTGCCATAGAGTAGCTTCGATTAGTTCTGACTTTTTTTGCACTATGGCGACTTTCAGATACAATAAAGTAAAAACATATGACTGTACCATCTAGCGAAGACACACCGAACTACAGAGTAACTATTAATCCTATATCTCGCAATGAAAGTTCTCATACCGATTAGTTTATATAAAACTTCCCAACATCAATCGTTGAGTCTCGGTCCGCCTGGCATGATCGCCTACCTTGATCGGAAATTCCTGCCTTTGTGTTGGAGAGACGTAACATCTATTCCTCACAAAGGACACAGTTCTTTCTGCTGAAAATCTTAATGAAATTTAAGTATGAACAGTCATTCTCATTCCTGTCACACTTTTTAATAACTTAACTTTGTTCACATGTTATGTAACATGTTTGGGTTCTCAGTGGGTTTTAATGACTAGTAATTTATTTGTTATTGGTATTGAATAAAGACTGTGGTGCGTATGTAAATTTATGTTGCCTATTAATTGTGGTCATTAATAAACATAAACATAGGTTTTCACTTTCGGCTGTACATTTAACGTTGATGAAATGAGCCAATTATTTTTTATTAATGTTCTATGAGAAGTGGCGTTCTAAGCCTTTATAATAATCAGTCAGGTTCCCATAATAGTAGTATAATGTCATACACGTCTTTTTAACCGACCACCAAAAAAGAGGAGGTTCTGAGTTGGGTTTCAGAACTTTTATAAACCGATTTAGATAAATTTTTTTTATTTGGAAGTGTATACTTTCCATTTAGTCTCATTTCATCACATCAACAGCCTTTAATGGTCCACTGCTGGACATAGGCCTCTCCTTAGAAAGGAGGTTTTGGCCTACTATACCACGCTGGCCAGACGGGTTGGTATGGTTTGTGTCAAGTTTTCATTCTCTTTGCAGTGCTGGTTGTCCTGCGTCAGCTCCCTTAGTCGCAGGTCTACGTCTTACGACACCCACGGTATGAATAGGGGTGGTGACACTCCGTATTTTTAATCCGTCACACATGTAATGGTAAAGAAAAATAGCACTCCTAATTGAAATACAGATTTAAGAATATAGTCTATAACTATTGAAGTAAATAGAAGTATATTTAGTATTTAAGTAAACGATACTTTTTTTTAAGTTAATTACGTAGAGCGAAATTGGTTTTCATGTTCAACTGATTCTTAACTTAGAATCATTGCTAAGTTTGTTTCGGAAACATAAAGACAGTCGTTTAATATTCATAAGCTTAGGTACTAGACGTTTAGACTATATTAATTAACTGATTTTACATATATTTTATACGGAGGAATTTCTATGTTACCATTATTAAAACCACGTGTTAGTGTTAATTCCAAACAAGCGATATATTTGGTTGTATTTCAAATAACAAATTTCTAATTAACATTTTTCTACATT
The DNA here is from genome assembly GCA_902825455.1 of Arctia plantaginis. Classification (NCBI taxonomy): domain Eukaryota; kingdom Metazoa; phylum Arthropoda; class Insecta; order Lepidoptera; family Erebidae; genus Arctia; species Arctia plantaginis. The sequence continues at coordinate 937,514 of CADEBD010000281.1, forward strand.
TTGAACATTTTCATGAGTTGAATTCATATTCATTAAAGATATACGGCTCTACTCGTCTCGTATCGCGACAGGGCATTTCACTCATTGAAAAATAGCCCTCGTTATGTTCGGGAAAAAAATAGTCATGCATCTTTAAAATACACATGTGATAACTGTATACTTCTTTAAAGTTGTAGTAAGTAGGGTGTATAGATGTTTGTGACTCGATCACGTCATAACGGCTGAACAGATCCGAATGAAATTTGTGACAGAGATAGTTTATACTTTGGAATAGCACATAGACTACTTTATCGAGAAAAACTTAACTAACAAACGACATTAACACTACCAAAGCCACATGGTCACTTTGGTTAACCGCATAGCTGTTAGTGGTGACTCATTCTGATCATCATAAACGTGGGATATAGAGGGGATGGCTATGGCTAGTGCTTAGCAAAATTTACGACGATTGGAATAAATTATTGTATTGTGAATAGAACACCAATTACTGGCTGAAATTAGCTGTCATTTGTAGCTGTCAGTATTTCTGTTCTAAACGTTATTTATTTGTAGTATAATCAAATGCATACCTCAATGTTATTATTCAGTAATTATTCATTGATTCATATTAGGATTTTTACTATTGACTACAAGATAGTTAAACATTAATTAAACATATTTTTTATAATAAAATTCTTTCCCACGGCAATATTATATGTATATCAATTATATAATGGGAGAGGCCTATGTCCAGCAGTGGACTGCGATAGGCTGATGATGACGGTGTTGACATTAATATAATATATAATGGTCTAAAATACTCATACATGCATCGCATACTCCGAACCTTTGTCCCAAACTAGGTTGGGGACGGCTTCAAGTCTACTACGATACGGCAGAACTTCGATTTTTTACGTGGAGCGACTGCCATCAGAGCTCATTAACCCAAGTAGGAATTATCGAAGTTCTGTAGAATGACTGAAGTCGGAATTTTCAGACCTAAAACTACTTGTCAAGATTGCCACAGACGTTCTCCGAGGCACGGAGGGGTCTCAATGTGTTGAGAAATGGCCACCTATAGACTTACCCAGCTAGGATTGCTTGACTTTGCAATGTGTTAACCTACTCGGGGACCACTTAGCCACGAGCCTCTCACTCCTCACGAGCCCTCAACTAAAATATCCATATATAATTAAATACATCCATATTATTTCAATAATGTCATAAATTCGACTGAAATACAGAATATCGATGATGTCATTTAAAAAAAAAATTGTTAAGTGTGGGTATGAAACAAATCCACAACCTCTTCCTAAATAGTCATGATAACTTATAACGAGACTATGATGGCCGACAAAACTCAATAAAATCCACAAACTGTAAAACACGACAAAATTACCAAACATAATAATTACAAATTAAAAGAAAATTGCGACTGGGTGTTAAAGGATAAATATTTATGTCATCCAATCCTCTTAGCATTACTATGCGGATCAGAATCAGATATCAGATATTGCATTGCATATGAATAAAATCACACTTCAATCTAGTCCTATAAAATTACAAAAACTAACAATTTAGTATTTTTTATTACTAAACGAGAATATAAATACAAGAATTTAAGACAGTAGTTTCTTACAAACTGTGCGGAGGTAATACAGAAATAGAATAAGTCGGACTTCAACAAAATAACAGATACCGAACAAAATAACGATAAAGATAAGAAAATATTTATCGGACTGTGGCAGAAGAAGGTTCATGTCTTTCGAATGTATGTAGGCATGTTTCTTTGGCACGCTTTGTAGCCTAAACGACTTAATGGATTTTGGCGTTTGAGGTGTCGTTTTATTAATGTAAGATAAAAGATAATTATCAGTGTTTTTTCTTTTTTTTGTGGTAACGGGGTGGAAGATCCTCTTGGGTGTCCTTCGCCCATTCGGTCGTGGCGAAGGGGTCTGTAGGACTCTTACCTACTAAAAACTAGCCCGGTGTTGGTCTTCTTGCCAATGGCCGGGGCAGCTATCTAATTATGACAATGCTTATTGAAAGAAATAATAACTGTTGTGGAAGTGAAGTAAGTATAATATATGTATAGTGATATAAGTGGTATAAACATTAAAGAAAATAAAATCTTAGAAAATAGACAACGCAAAGCCTCGACAGTATTTTTATTGAACAAGAATAATATTCCTTTTTGCATTTTATTTATCGTCAATAATTTGTCATTAAACTAACTAACCATGACTACCAACCAGGTTTACTGCGTTTGTTAGCATCTTTCCCTCAATCTCAATCAATAACTTCGGTCTGCTAATAAGCTAAACAAAGTTCAAAGCATAAGTTATGGTCACGTTTCCCATAAATTTGTTCACTTACATGTAGTCAGTGACAGATTTACCAGCCAATTACATCCAGAATCCATTATAATAAAAGTTGCCGCCTTTACAGCGCGTATGACAATACAGCTAATAATTTCTCAGAATACATTCTTATTAGTAAACAGGCTTTTGATTGTGACAACTTCGGCCTTTAAATTCAGAATAGACTTTTAAAATTATTCTTTTATTGTTTATGTAAGTATTTTGAGGAACTGTTTTTTATCCAGTAAGTAGTTTTCAAGTGCTGGTGAGAATGTATTTTTTTTTTTTTTTTTTTTTTGAAATAATGTATATGGCAAAACAACGTTTGACAGGTCAGCTAGTATGTATATATATTTTGAAATATATAAATATGTTAACGTATACTATAGTAGTTAGACGGCTGATAAACATACTTGCCTCAGGCTCTGCCTAGTTTGGGATTAGATGGCCGAGAGTAAGATATAGTAAAATATTATTATTTAGTTACGAGTAATTATATTGGTTTGTGTAATGAATAAAAAAAGCAGTAGTTATTAGGAGAATGTTACATGTACTTACAAATAAACTGTATAATTATATAAATAACAGAATAATATTACTACACTCAGAAAAAATATCAGGGAAACAAAAAATATCCATAGTAATGTCCTAGCAGTAGTTTTAGTAGAAAAAAATAAAAATAAGTAGGTAAGTGGGCTTTCGATGAATTAATAAATTTCTCTATTGTTCACCAGATATTGTACAAAAAGAAGTAAACTGGTATAATAAGGCTAGTATAATTGGCTCCTTTATCGCATCTTTTACTGGCAACTATGGGATAAAAGTGATATTGGAAAATTATGTTTGGGTAGATTGGTGCACGTTCAGTACAATTATGTGACAATATAAATAATAAAATGTTATACATCGTAACTTCCCCTTAATGTAATCATATAGGTATGTTATAATATTTACTTTGTTCCATAAATAACATATACATAATTATGTAGTTTTTATAGATAAAATAAGTCGAGTTAAAAAGCAGCAAAATGATGTATAAAAGATAAGAGAATATGTTTATTCGAGTTTTGACAGTGTACATATTTAATGTCAGTAGTAATAAATATCTACGATGGTGAGTAGGCTGCCATTTTATGAGTATGGAAGACCGTATACGGATAACTAACGAAACGAACTGTTTTAAAAAGTAATGTCATATTTTGAATAGGACTATGATAGGCTGTTGATGATGATGATGAGGTTATGTATCTTGTAGGAGAATATGGTTACGCCAAATAGTCTATTCGAGAGTCGATTTTTTTAATTCTGATCAGTAACAATGGTGTCAAAATTTTTTAAACTGTACCTAGTCGTAGAAAGACACATCATATTTTATTATTACTCCTAATAGTCTACATGTTGAAGCTACTTCAAATAAGTGTCCGTGTGGTGACGGATTAAAAACACTGAGTATCACCACCCCTGTTCATACCGTGGGTATAGTAAGAGTTGACTAAGGAGCAAACTACGCAGGACAACAACACTGCAAAGAGAAGGAAAACTTGACACAAACCCTACACCAAACCGTCTGGCCAGCGTGGTATAGTAGACCAAAACCTCCTTTCTAAGGAGAGGCCTATGTCCAGCAGTGGACTATTACATACTGTCGATGATGATGATGACTACCCCTTTCGGAATTTAGGCGTGTTTGTGTTTGTTCTAGTACATTTTTGGTACAGAGACTTATTCAGAATAGCTTTCAAACACTAGGTAAAACTTGCAACACTGTGTGACTAATGTAAGCCGATTACTTTCAGAAACGTAGTTAGGCTGCGGATGTTGATTATTCCCGAGGCGTTAAATAGAGGCAATATTAAAGCAACCAGATCTTGACGACTATAATTTCAGGGTTACTTCTATAATAGGGGATTATTCCATTGCGGTCAACAGGCATATGTATTTATAAATAAAGATGCTGAAATATTTTTTAATACACACATATCGGCCTGTGTGCAGCAGTGGACGGATTTATCTCAGATAAATTACACCCAGACACAGGCCAAAAGATCGTGCTCATCACACAATATTCAGAACCTGGGTGAGAATTGAGTGTACAACCTTTACAAGCTTAGCAGTTAGGATCTCTACCTATTAAACCAGCAAACCTGTTACTTAACTTTTAATAAAATAATCCAATAGAATATAAATTATTGTACTATGCAAGGTTCCACTTATAATATTTCCACATACAGAACACGCGAGTTACTCGTATTGACTACAAGATGAATCGATAACATGTCTGCTTGCGTGCACTTCTTGATTTATATTCCAGATGGCGTTAGCTTCTCTTATCTTCCCTACGCCATAAAGACATATATTTTGAAGACACTAAAATGATTTATAGTCTTTCGTTAATGTCATTTCGTTTGAGAAAATGAAAGTTCATATGATGGGCTATAAGCGACTGGGCTATATGGTTTTTATTTCAAAATTTTTGGTTTTCTTTTGTGAATTTGTTTAATTAGTTTCGGTTTTGTTATAAATTTAAGTTTTTTTTAGCACTAAACCATGAGATTATGAGTTCGGTGGCGCTGTTGTTATTTTAGATACAGGCTTTAAAGATATAAATAAAATGAAAAATATATACCTACGAACACATCTAGCACAATTGTCAGACTATGACTATTTTATGCATTTGAAAGTCATCGAGTATCGGCCATGGATCATGGATAAACTCGATTAGTGCCAAGGGCGAGCGTGGGTTTGTGAATGTTGGCGCCAGCGGAAATTGCTTGACTTTAGTTCACAATGAACACATTGAAAGACCTTTATTTGAATAAATATTAAGACAACTGAACAGCTTAACCTACGAAATAAGATTCCGATACTAATTGCAATGGAGATAACTATATAATGTATTGATGCAAAATATCTAATGAAGCTTCGATCTAGATATTTATATTTTTAATTATGCTGTATTTATTATTTCCATTATTAAGCTCTCCCTTTATACTCGATTTCTACAAAATAATTTAGATATTTCACATCTGACAGACGTTTCGCAACGGCTCAATTTTTTTTACTTCAATCTCAGGTTGATGTTATAACATCAAATGTCTTAGTGATGATTTATATAATTGTACTTGGTTCTAGCAATTTGTTCTCAAACAATTTTCCCTGTAAAGTAATCTATTTTTTTATAAAGAGAACATGTTGTCGAGAAAGCATTTAAAATTTAAAAATCTTTACATTATGTTATCTCTACATTAAGAGAAGACAGGAGGGAGCCTCTGATAAAACTTTATATATTTTGCAGCTATAATTGATCAGCGGTCAAAAATGCTGAAATATCTAGATTCTATCGCTACAATCTTTTATCTATTATTTATATGATAACAATAATAATTTATTTTAGAAGTAAATTTTAAACTGTAATCGATATACTAAATTTATTTGTGGTTATAATTTTTATACTTTTTATATTCATTCTGAATGTTTGCGGACAAATTTACATATTTGGGTAAAGTAAAGGTTTGAATATTTTATTAAAATTATATGCAATTGAATTCTATTTATTATAATCAGTAACATTTAATTGAATAATTCTCATCTATTTAAAAGTTTTTTATTATCTACGAGTATTTGAACACTTGTACACACAAGATTCAAATGTATGTTAACATATGTAGTTTTTATTTTTTAGACAGCTCCCGCACTAAGATTATATCTTAAACGGACTCAAAGAACACCCAGACTCAGAACGACAATTTGTGGATATATTGTTATGAGTTTTCGAAAAGAAATGTAACGGTACTGAAATATATTAATGTAACATTTTTGTTCGCCACATCCTCCGCCAAGTTCTTGGCAACAAACCTTATTTGTAAGCCTATTTCATTACAAATGGCAATGTTATTAAATTTAAAGGACACCGTTTGCATAAGGAAGTACGATTAAATTTATAGAATGATTTATGCCTACTATTTCCGTCTGTACGAGTTTTGTAATAAGAAGTAACAAAAAGTGACTGGCCATATATATATCAAAGATTAATCCATACTTGTAAATGTCATTAGAGATTTATTGATAGTGCAAGGCTAAAAATAGCCATAAGTATAGTTAATTTGCTCGGTATATTAGTAATTACATCCTTGAGTATTTACGCAACATTGTTGTGTTCGGTGTTAGACATTTTGTAATGTCCATATACATACATACAGTCTCGTATATATTCCGGGGTAAAGAGAGGCGAAAATCACGCTCACGTTTAGTTCTATTTACATTACAGGAGGCAGGCCTATAACAACCGAGTACCCTCAGGGTAGGGCCTAGTTAGGTGCGGCGTCAATCCTGAAATCACATGGTCCGAGTCCTTCTCAGAGACCTGGCCAGACAGACAGAGCCTGGGTCTATCATGGATAAATTACACCCAGACACAGAACAAAACATCGTGCTTACCACATAATTATTTTTCCTCATTGGGAATCGAACCCACAACCTCCGGCTTAGCAGTCAGGGTCACTAACCACTGGACCAACAGGCCCGTAATGAAACGTGTAATGAACTTATATCGTAAATAGTTTGAGTGTGTGTGGTATTGGGTGCTATACGAAGCCGCTCGGGAAGTGATACGAGCTCGCTCAGGGACGTAGTTAATCAGGACTATTAACACATTGTTGTGTCCCTGCAGGTCAGGAGGGTCACTATAGGGTAGAAGACACGCTAGGGAAAAAGCGATACAACAAAGCGATACAGATCAAAGGACTTGTTATTCGTTAACCAACATCGAATACAGAGCGTTTTAAATATTATTAAATACAATATGTGCTTATACGTCATTCTTTTCGGGCAATTTTTTTTAGATGGTTTACAAAATTTAAAAAGGGGAAAACTTTTTTACACATTTTAATATACGTAGGCTATATGATGGTGCGCATGATTAGCTTAACTCACTTTGAATTTTAATACTTACATAATGAATTTAGCAATCAAGTAATATTTTCTGCTAATAATTGTTCATTTACACAATTGTTATAAAGAAGTTAATTTTAACCTAACCTTTAAGTTATCGTAGCTAAATGAAACTTTATACGTAGATTTAGTATAATGCATATAACACTTTACACTATAATTTGGCAACTGATCTGATGATAAAACCGACTCCGTCAGTTTTATCATCATCTCTAAGTTCCATGTCACTAATGTAACTCTTCAGTGGCTCTCATCTGATTTTCATCGCATGTAATTCGTTTTCATGACTTCAATAGATCACTGATCATTATTTTTTTTATAATTTATTATGTACACAACAATATCATAATTATTTCGCTTAATATTTTGTCCCTTATTCCGTTTTTATTTTTGTCCGTGAAAATCAATTAGTGTTCGTAGAATAGCGCTACTCCCTTGAAGTGTCAGAAACGCTGAGGTATTTCGTCCCACTGCATGGGTTTGGTGGTATTGTTTTGTCTGCTTGTACATTATTACATTATGTATAACGTAAGTGGAAACATCATATGTATGAGCACAAAATAAATGTTTTCCTTTCTATCTTTCTAATGAGGAAGCGTCCTGTCTTGGTGGATAGCAGAACTCCTTTTTACTTCTTAATTAGATTCGCAATTAAAGCATGTTTTTAGTTTTACGAGATATTGTATACCAGATAACCCCTTTCATCCATATTAACCTTTTGATAAGAAAGTTTACAATAGATCCTGAGTGTTACAAACAGAACATTTTAAAATAGTTTAAATATAAATATATCTATCAACACTGCTAATACATGGCTCCGTTAAGCCATAAGTAAGATTAAAACCAGCCGTATCTCGCCTCTTCACTTAGTCTTGAAACACTTCGTCTGGTTTACATTGCTATAATGTCTGACATGATATCACTAATTTATAAAGGCTAGACTATCTTATTCACGCGGCTTCACTCGTGTTGTTTTTCGAGATAAAATGTAGATTTGCTATTTCAGACTATAACAAAGCTCTGTGTCAAATTTTATCAAGGGCCATTTAATAAATAATAAAGATCAATCAAAACATTCGCAATTACATATATTATTAATAATATAATAAAAAAAAACATTAATTAAGTTTAAACTGACAATATTCTTTGACGATTTTTTACTTTTTATATTCTCTAGTCTGTCTTTTTATTCAGTCTTACTCGGTCAATCTTACATTTTTGGGAAGAAAAGTTTCGAAAGGGTTTTATTTAGCTTTTTACAGATATTAGAAACAACTATGCATATGCAAAATTATAATTACCTTAAGAGTCAGACGTCTCAGTCAGTTAATAATAGTTTAAGAACAGTCTATGAAAAATGCGAATATTCAGAGTAATTTTGTTCTAGAATATTCTCGGTTGAAGCATTATACAAGACTAATACTATTTGTATTTGTTCAAGAGATTTCAGAGAAATGAATTGAGTCTATTTCAGCCTTATCATTTAATACGAGTATAAAACAAATATCAACATCACTAGATGCGCTTAAAGAATTTTGTTAAAATTATCGATCTCGCTGTATTTTGTGATTTTTTTGATTAAATTAAAATATAAGTAGAGAAGTACCTTTGGGGCAACAGTGATATTTATGATACAAGAAGAACACTATATCGTATCAGTCCATTCTTGAATATCTGAATTGGGAACCTGTTTGATTTTAATTATATTCAGAAACACACGCCCATAAATTGAGTTCGATAGAATACTCGTATATATTGCTGAGTGATAAAAGTTATTCAAAGTATTTGTCGGTTAATAGTGCAATTATGTTGGATGCCGGTAGATATGTTTTATGCATATTAAAAGTATTTTAATATAATTCCATTAAAGGAACCATTTAAAAAGTTGGAATTCTGTTTTTCATAAACAGGAACAAAAAAAATTGAGGAAGTGCTTCGTTTTCTGTTTTTTTTTTAAATTATTTCCAATTTCTTATATGTACGATAAGTTTGTGGCTCAGTATTGAACGCCTTCTTTAAATCCGCGACGTAGAAGGTTCTTTGTCTACCCGGATATTTTCGATACTTTTTACTAGACTAACAGACAGTGTCTCTATTCTGTATTGACGTGTCACTCTTCTGATTTATATTCGACTGCTCAAAAATGGCGAGATGTCAGGTGTCTATCACTGTTTTCTATACCTGTAAATTATTATTATTGTGGCGACCGGATGGCTTAGTAGTTTGTGTAACGGTCTTCCCGCTCAAGTCATACATTTTTGTGCATGAACATTTATTGTTTGGTCTGGGTGTTTTAATGTATAATATGTATATATTTACAAAAAAGCATAATATATTATATGTATTTATATCAGTTGGCTACTACTCATAGTAAAAGCTCTGCTTCGTGTGGGACTAGATGACGTTGTCTGTATGTAGTAGATTATTATATTATTATTATTTTAAAAGCCAACCTTCTGATTGAATGTTTTATGCTTTTAAATTGTAATAGCTTTTTGCAATCTTAATTGTTGACAATTACATATTATAAAAAGTTATAGTTTTAAAAATAATTATATTTAAGCTCAATCATTTGCTCTGTCTGTTACCTTCATATGTATGTATTTAGATTAATTTAAGCATATTTATAAGCAGTCTCGTTATTTTAGTACAGGCTCTGCCTAGTTTGAAATCAAACAGCCGTATGTGAAATGTGGGAGTTTATTATATTATTTGTAATTCGTTTACAACATTCGCATAATTTGAACCATTGAGGAGATTACAAATAGTTTTTTTTTTAAACAACTCCTGCAGTAGGAATATATCTTGTGTCGTGGAGGCCTTAACATACATACATGACACGAATACAAAGAACACCCAGACTCGGAACATAATATATTTATAACATATCGTATTGCCTCATGTGAGGATCGCACACTCAGGACAATAGGTTTGTGTAGTCCACAAAGGGAAGAATGCTTTTCTGAAATCAACTTGAAACAAATAGGATACCTACTTTAGCACGTGAAGAACAATTACAAACATACATTGGAAGGTATTCCTTCTTCTATACATTCGCACTTGTGTCCCGAAAGGAGTAAGCAGAGACGATTGATTCGCCTCTGCTTACTCCTTTCCTCCTTTCCTACTTTAGTTGGATATTTAATCATAAACTTTGCTTTTGCAATTACTAAATAGGCAGATAATAGGTACCTACCGCTCAATAAGACCAAGAATAGACAGATAGATTTCAATATTAATGTTTTGTACAAAATTTCCTCTAAAACATTATATACTTCCGAACAATGATGTTAAATTGTGAATGACTGCTTGGATGGCGTAGTGGTTTAAGTGCTCACCTCGCCGCTTTTTACTGCGCTGAGTGTTGTGGGTTCGATCCCCACATGGATTGACACTTTGTGTGATCCACAAATTGTTGATCTGAGTCTGGGTGTTCTTTGTGCCCGTTCGATGGTTGTTTGTGAAGTCCTCCGCGACACAGGATATATTCTTAGTGAGGTAGTTGTCTTTAAAAAATATATCAGTGTGGTCGCTTCTAAACGTTTTTTTAAATCATCAGTGCCTGTGCCTGAAATGATGATGATGAAAATATACTTACGAATCTATCCCCAATCTTTTATTTATTTTTTTATTTCTAAAAGGTACACTAACAGATTACTGCCATTACATGTTACAGGAAACAGATGATAGATACATATAAAGTCTAGACAGTAATCCAGATGTAGCATACACAACATGAAATGGCAAAATGGCAAAATACAAGGCATATGGCAAATACAAATGCTTACCACGCTTAATCATCACCAACACTACTCAAGTTCATGTATCCACAACATAAGTAAAATTAAAATTAAAACTAAATTATTAACAAAAAAGAAAAGAAAAGAAATACTTACTACGAACATTGAGCATTTATTATGTGTGTTATGACCCTCTTGTACTGGGAGAATCTATCATTAAATACATATTTAAAATCAGTTCATAGATTAATAAATAGATATGAATAGGGGTGGTGACACTCTGTATTCTTAATCCGTCACCACAGGGAAAAGTAGTAGAACAATGTGTGTTATAATTATGCAGCGGATACCAGCGCTAGTCCTGCAAATGCCTGTATAAAACAGTTTGGGCAATCAAGCCATGACGTTACTAACCTTGTACCGATACTTAATTATTATGACATTCCTTGCTGTGTGGTAGCCTTTGCCCAAGTCTGCCAGGCGACCTTTACTTCGACTTCTATACCCGCTCCCTTGGAATAGCCCAACGTGTGATGGAACATCGGTGTCAATCGGTTCGATGCCGATACACAACTTCACTGCGAGCTCCGGTAGGTGATGATGAGTACGGGCTTTCATGGAATAAGAAAAAGAAATGACCATCCTCATTTCACTATAAATACTGGCCAGGATGCCTTTTACGTTAATCACGAACTCGTACGCTCGAAGGTTTGATGAACCGGAAGACGTCGATGTTATAGGTACGTTCAGTAACCGCAAGAAACATTAATCAATTATTTTTTAATAAAATTGATACGAATATTACAAAAGCGAGTGAGTTACGACCTGATATGTTTTGTGGCCAATTAATACTTCAACATAACTCTAATATGACTTTATTTTAATAGTTATTGTGAGAATTTGATTGCTTGTTACATGTTAATAGACTTTGCCTTCCTTTGACGGCATAAATTATATTTAACACCCACATATTATGTTGTTCTGTAATATTGATTTAAGTTTTAGTTTAAAAGTAAACACGCTCACGTCATCATCATAACACCATCTTTTTCTGTTTTTTTTTTCACCTGATGGAACGTGACTACCACAGCCCATGAACGCCTGCAACTAAGGATTCACAAGTGCGTTGCCGGCCTTTTAGGAACGAGTACGCTCTTTTTTTTAAGGTTTGAAGGCCATATCGGTCCGGAAATATGTTACTATGTATTTGGAGTCGGTGCAATGAGTTTTCTTCCTTCATTCATCTTGATCATTCGATATCCTCTTTCACGCACTCTTTCCTTTTATGGCCGGCATCTTGCCTAACGCCCACTCTTATAGCGAATGTAATCATTCTTCATGGCATATGAAGATTAAATTTACAGGTATTTTTGACAAGAGTTAAGACATGCTTTTATAAAAAGTGAAGAAACTGTTCAATTAATCACAGCTAAGGCAATTTTATTTTATCTCTCAAGGATATAATCATCATTATCTGCCTTCCCTTTTCCTCAAGTAGATTTGGAGTCGATGCACCATTTGGCATTGTGTAACTTTTGCGAACGCTGGTTTCCGTTACAGTCGGCTACCTGCCTGAAGCCAGCACTGCTCGTGAATATAATCGATTTCAGATGGGATAATGAAAGGAGATGAAGAAATAAAGGGGTAAGGAAAGGGCTACAAAGGTCTGGATGGGAAGCCAATAAGAAATGAAACACGTCTAATAAAAGTAGCTTAAGATAATAAGAACCAATTATAGAAAAAAAAATTACAACTCATTTATCATGTATTTGAAACAAAAGAAAAGCAATGTCTAGTTTGCTAGGTTTTATCTTCGAATTTCAATAATTAAGATGGTTTTAATTTTAAATAAAGATATTTCGCGGCTGAGGTTGTAAAGTCTTTGTTAGATCGTTAACTTTAGTGACAATAAAATACTCATTCAACTTCTGTAAATACTCATCTACTTATAAATTGTAATTCTCTTGAAAACTTCGATTCTCAAGAAACGTCAAGCAATCTGAACAGAGTCCGCGCCGCTAGGTTGTTTTAGCATGTAACAATGTTGAAACAATCAGCCGACGCTAACGTTTAACATTAAAACGACTAGGCATAAACCTCAGTCGTTTGTGTACGTGTATAGTGTAGATAATAGCATCGATAGTGTAACATTTCTAGCACTAGAAAACATACATTCTTTGTAAAAATTAATTTCATTAAACTTCTTCAGGTTAACCGTGGGAAAGTTATGCTTCGGTATTTACTATGGTGATACTATGGTCTCACCGAAGACCAGTGCCATTGCCAATTCTTTAGTTGCATTTCGTCGGTGACTTTTGAGTAGCAGGTATCAATAATGATCAGGTGACCGGTCTACACTACGATACCATAAACAATGTTGAATAGACCACGTGCCCTGGGCCTCAATTCTGTTATTTTAATATTGTATCAATAGATTGTCGATGGATTGTCGTCAGAATAGTTTAACACTTTCCGTATTCTACTAACCAAATCAGACCAATAGCCTTCTGATGACTTGTCACTGATACAATGACTTTGTTATAGTTTGGTAAAAGGTACAATTTAAATTTGTAAGGAAATGATATGGTTAATTTTCCAGACATGGCAATGTTGTTAATATCGCTGTTGATGAGCCATTGTCACTACATCGACAGTCTATTGACACTGTTAATTTATGTTAGCAGAATACGGATATAGTGACCAATGTTAATGGCATCACAATGGCATCTCAATAGCGTATCAATGGAATGACAGTAGCTTGTACGTTAACATAAAATAGCAGAATTGATTTTTTTCGGACGCCGATGTGTGTGTACTTATGTATACTGCCTATATTGGTTTATAATATTGTCAAATATTATTTAAAAATTGGTGAACAATTTAAGATTCTTAGACAGAGGTCGCAGGTTCGATTCCCACCCAGGACAATTTTTATTGTCATGATAAAAATTATTATGTCAATAAAAATGCTAAATGGATAGATCAATTACTCTGAAGAATAGGGACAAGAAAATGACAAAGCTCAGTATTTATTTAGTAGACGAACATCAAACAACTTCGTAACCATTTTCATGATCGGTGATAGACACTTAGAATTTCTTTGCACCATTACTCAACGAGGCGTCTGTGTAAACATAATTACTAGGGTACTCGCTTGAGTGCTGCTGGTTTATGAAATAGCACCAAGCTTAAGCAAATAGAATTTGTATACGCTAATGGACTGGGAAGTAATAACGGTTGGTTAGGATTGCCACATACTGGAAACAATAAGGACTTTACACTACAGCCCCTGTAATGACCCGGTTTACAATTCTTGATTAAAATCAGTAGGTTTCTGGACAAATATTGCACTGTCAATGCGGATAAAAGGTACGAAGTAAGTTGTTTATTTGACACAAAAATAAAATTGTACATTGACGGACTTAATGGCAAAGGTATTTTTCGATTAAAGTCGAGATTATTTAATTTAGGTACGCTTTTGTGGCTGCATCAATCCCATTGTACAAATATTGCACTTTTCCAGTAGCCATGTGTGAGATGTATGTGTATTATATGTTGATATTTACAATGATAATACCTTAACATATCTCACTGAAATTGAAATTGAGAATGAATGGTGTGTAAAAGTAAAACTACAAACGTTTCAAAACATTAAAATGATTTCAAAATGTAACTTAAAAAGTCAATTCATCAAAAATCTTTCAATTCACTTTAGCTCTTTAAACCATTTGGTTTGGCTTGTGATCTATAAAGTAGATATCAGAGGCAACATACAGTTGGTAAGCTAATAGTCCTTTGGTATTAGTAGCAGGCTAAGTACTGCCCACACCTGCGATACATGTTCACAATTAACATCATCAACAGCCCTTAATAGTCTACTGCTGTCTCCTTAGAAAGAAAGTTTTGGCTTACTATACCACGCTGGTCATTTTTTGTCAAGTTTTCGTTATTTTTGCAGTGCTGTTGTCCTGCGTAGTTTGCTGCCTTAGTCGGCTCTTGCGACACTGACGGGATAAATAGGGGTGGTGACAATCGTAACCGTATTCTTAATCCATCATAATGGACACATGTTCAAACACATTTTATTGACAGACGTGTATTCTTGAAATTTAATACAAACCTATGTTACTCCCACTATTGAGACGATTTAGAGGACACTTAAAATGACGAAATTCGCTTAAACTCTAGGGTGTGACAAAGAAACCTCATACGTAGGCATCCACATAAGTATATACAATCGAAAAACATATCTCTTTTGCAGTCACTAACACACACACTTCACATAACTACCATGAGTAGATTTACAGTTAGTACAGATAAGTTACAGTAAAAACAAAACAAAAGTTCGAAGTCAACATTACGTTAGTGATTTCACGGGTTCACTAAATCATCAATATTTAGTGAGGTTACGTGACTCCAATCCACCCATAATCCCACTAATTAAGGGGGAATTGAATGCGGCGACGCACTTGTGACTTTTGAGTTGCAGACGTCTATGGACGGTGGTAGTCATATATGATCAGCAAGCAGTGCTATTCTCTAAGGAAACAGCCTTGTGTGCCACAGTGGCGAACTTCAAACTAACTTAGTTTGAAATTGGACGCTGTGACAGCGCTGTAGCGTCGAATTTCAAACGTAGTTAGTTTGCCGCTAGTGACCGGTCTGTTCGTGTATCCCTCTTGCCTTGAAAAGAAAAGTACCTAAGTACAATTTTATGTTTTTGACAACCCTGTATGTGTAAAGAGTAATGAATGTTTGACACCTATTTCAATGGGTTCTACAAGTGAGTAAGTATAGTTAGCATTGTCAATAACATCGATGAGACAAGTCGGCTCCCAAGGCTGGGAAAGTGTTTCTTAATGTTGGTATACACGTCAATTATAGATGATTCCTTTGCTGTCCATTAAATGTAATTAAAATAATTCTAGTTTAGCCTTATTAACTCTAAGAGTAAATGGCCAAATCGACCAAATTTATAATAATAGTACGTTTAGAAAATGAGGCGCTTTAAGTAACAATGGTATAAAAATAGTATTTGAGGATCTCCACAAATTGACTTTAGATATAAAAAGAACAGGTTGACATTAACACGGTACCGAATTTCAAACATAAATAGATGATGCTAACAAAATTAAATTTGAACAATACTCTAGGAGATTAAAAAAAATTGACAAATTAACCCACAGAGCACAAAACCCTTACTGTATTAATATAGCAGATAATAAACCAAGAACTGCTTGGAAAATTATATATAATACAAAACAAAAGGTTCCAAGTGAATCAATAACTAGTATAAAAAAATATAATAAAACCCTAACAGATCCTTGTGCAATATGTAGTGCTTTTAGTAATTATTTTATAAATAGAGTAGCCCCAAATACTTCTACAAATAAATTGCTATGTGCCACATATGTGTCCTCTAGGAAAAAATCTATGTTTTTGAAACCTTGCTCACCCTATAACACAAATATTGCATATGCACTGTATTCCTAATGCGGGAGTTGTCTTTTAAAAAAAAAAAAATAGAAGTAATGCTTCTATTTATTCTGCAAATTAACGATCTACCAAAAGCCACATTAAATCCAGTAACGCTCTTTGCGGATGACAGTACAGTCACAATAAAATGTACTAATATTAATACTTACGAGCAAGAAATAAACAGCATACTAGGAGATGTAATAAAATGGTTAGATGCAAATAATCTAAGAATCAATATCGGTAAAACCACCCTTATGACCTTCAGTCAACGTCTGTCAATTACTGTTAAATGTAATAATAAAAATGCTTATGGTAATGAATCCGTGTAGTGACGGATTAAGAATACGGAATGCCACTGCCCCAATTCAACCTGTGGGTGTCGTAAAAGCCTACTAAGGGCGCAAAATAACACAGGACACCAGCACTGCAAAAAGAAGGAAAACTTGACCTAAACCAACCCGTCTGGCCAGCGTGGTATAGTAGGCCAAAACCTCTTTACTAAGGAGAGGCCTATGTCCAGCAGTGGACTATTAAAAGCTGTTGATGATGATGATGACTATGGTAATGATATAAATAACTAGATGACTGACTAGATGTAAATAATTTAATTTTAGTCAGCGTATTCCACGTATGAAAAACCTACATATATACGCTAATAGCCAATCTTTAAATAAAGTAGGTTCGACAAAATTTCTAGGTGTAATAATAGATAGCCACCACTGCGATGGCCAGACCGTGGACACGGCTCTCCACACGCTGGCAGAGTGCCCGGCGTGGGTTGAGCAGAGGCGAGACCTCGTGGCGGCCTTCGGAGTGGGAGTTCTCTCGCTCGATAGCCTGATTGCGGCTATCGTTGCGGCGACTCAGGCGCCGGAGGTTGCAGAACGACCTCCGTCCTCCATAAGCGCAGGCCTGGGGGTGACAGGTGAGGCCATCTGTCACCCTAGCAGAAGCAGGCCGGGGTGGCTGCGAGCGCGTTGCGAAGCGCGCTCGCTTCCAGGGAGCACAGGGAACATGGGGTTCCCACACGGGGGGGGGGGGGGTCGTCTACTCGTCTGTAGATGACCCGAGGTATGTCGGGGCACCAGAACTTCCTTTCTAGGGTATACCTGGTTCCCCGGCTATTAGTACCCGGCGACGGCGTGCGGTTTTAGTCGGTTCGAGTCCGAAATGCCACCGACAGGTGGTATCCGAGGGGATTTCCGCACGGAAAAAAAAAAAAGGTGTAATAATAGATAATAAGTTTCCATGGAAACCATATTTAGAAAAATTATCTATTATAATGTAACTGATTCTCTGCAAGAAAAGTTTTAAATCAGATCAATTACGTTCTTTTTAATCTTCTTAAGACTCACTTAAAAACAATGGACGGGAAAGTCACTAAGACATTGAAGACGTGGCTTGGGCTATAACCATCTGCAGAATCGTTAACGTTGTACAGGGGCTCAAATAACTATGAAATGAAATTAAACTCTACAAACACGTAAGAGTTACCAAAATGCATGCTTGTCAAAATCACAAGACGAAATGGTTAGATCCCTTCCAAAAGACATCATCATTTCATTTTAAAGAAATTCACCAGAGCTCGAGTCACGGCTCCAATTCCACAATAAATTCATTGTTTGTACGTAGTCCAGTAGACTTGGATTGGGGAATGCTAGAAGACAGACCGACAAAGAGATAACAAAATCTTTCCTACAACAAGATGAAAATGAGACCTACAAGGTGCACGCAATAAACCTAGAAATGCAGAATGAATGGTTAACTCTCGGAGGATTTGTATCCCACCAGCTTTGAAATGGCGATTTTAATACGATTGGTTCCCTGCCCTATTAAAATTTAACCTCAACGCCTTTCAATTAACTCTCCCCGATCAAAGCAACCTAGTAAGGTAGGGAAAAGCTACAGAAAAGGCTTGTACGATGTGCAGTGCGGAAATAGGTACAGCTAGGCACTTACTGACAGGTTGTAAGGCTCAACAAAAAGAAGAAGAATTAGTGGACACGTATGAAAATCGTTACAAAATATCGGAGGATAATCTGTGCCTCGGCGTTCAGACCAGACATATTTCTTTATGCAATGTCAATTAAGCGTGTAGTACTAGTAAAACTCGCGGTGCCGTAGAAAACGGATATCCGTAAAGACCACGCTTTAAAAAGAAACAAATACTTTGACTTAAACCGAACGAAATAACTAAAAATGGTATTTCGTTGCGTTGTATGCCGTGGAACTAGGTGAGAGGGTATATCAACTAAATTCCTCTAGAACCTATTTAAAGATCAGGACATGTCATGCGGCGGAATGAGGAAAATGTGGCCAAAAAAAGTGCTAGGTATAAGAGTTGTAGGGTACAAGAGAAGAGGAAGGCCAAAGAAAAGGTGGATGGACCTGGACCTGGTGGTGAGGGTAACACAGCAGACAGTCGCTAGGAGTACTCGCTAAACTTATTCCTGGGTCCCAATTCCCAGGCACTGTCGAAGTCGCATGTGTTGCCCCCATCTATCACGTTTTGACCTGGCATCCGCATGGTAAATCCATGGATGGATAAGAAATAGGTCTGAACATGACCATGTGACATTTTATGCGATAAATTTATGTTAAAAATATATTTTTCAAATTGTATTTATCTATGTCTAAACCCACTGTAACCATGCAATATATGATGTAACTTCTACCAGATTAATACCTGTTTTATGCAAATAAAATGATTTGATTAAGTTATTTAGATTATATTTAGATCAGAGCTACCCATAGGTAGCTCTGATCTAAATAACCTAATCAAATCATTTGTTAACAAGAACACGCTTCGATCGTTGGTCAGGCCTTACAGGTAGCTATAAATTATATTTTTTATCACTTCTTTAATAAATTACAGAATTAATACAATTAATTCTATTGGGTTTCTATACATTAAAAGTGAATTATTGAAGGTGTGAGTTAACTGGGAGGAGGATAACCTAAGTAGTCTTAAGCCATATTTTACTTTACCTTTGCCACCATTCACCATACCTACATCGCCATATTTTACTTTTTATGGTATGACTATGTGCCTTTGGTTGATATTATCGGTTGACTGTTACCTCATAAATAATACTCATTTGTCATTGATTTGTCACTCGAGAAGCGTGTTTTGCGAAAAAGAAAGTAACGTGTCTGTGTGGACTGTCCCACGCACTGTTATTATATTGATAGATATTGCAATTAGATCCCAATTTTTGCATCTCTTTGAACATTGATTTGATATCACACAATATTGACTCTTAAAATATTAGTTTAGTTTTGTTGTGTAGCTTAAAACGACTATGTGGTAAATCGTGACTTTATTACTAGTAATCCTAAATGACCATTGCACTAAAGATTTATGATTGACAGCAAAATTTAAAACCCAAAGGATTTCTTTTACATAACTTCTTCATTTCCATTACTAAGAAACGCTAACATAAATTTTATGGCCAGAGTTATAATTGTGTCGTTCTAACAGATATAAAAAAATATGTTACTAAAAGGTGCCCAGTCAAGCAATGGTCTGTTCGAAATACAATTCTAACTACATTAACTGTTTAGATACTTTAACTTGCATTAGAATTATTTTTCTAATAGATTTATTTAATTTTATCATCATCATCAGCCTTTTATAGTCCACTGTAGGAAATAGGATAAAGAAGGGTATACTATACCACGCTAGGCAGACGTGTATAGGGTTTTTTTAAAGCTTTACTTCTCTTTGCAATCCTGTTGTCCTTCGTAGTTGACTCCCTTCTTCTTACGATACCCATGAGACGAATAGGGGTGATGACATTGCGTACTCCTTATTTAAACTATTTTATTATATTAACGGCAAATCTAAAAGCTAAATTATTTTAAAAGGAACTGCGTATCATAATACCCTCGTTACTGATGGCAAAACCTATTCTTGAAACTGTAAATCTCTCGATTATAAATAGGAATGATATCATTGATTCCATTCGATTTTTGTCTTAAAGTTTCGTACGTCATTCGAATTTATAAAAGTGTTGAAATAATATTACAATAAAAGCCATCGCAAGTGGTATTCATATTTATTAAATATGGTTTTACTCCCGTGTCTTTTTTTTCACACGTAAAAAAACTTCCACCTGCCCACCGGTAGGGTGGTGTGTCGGAATCGGACTGACTAAAACCACACAGTGTGTCGAAGCCCGAGGCTCTAGTTCCTATTCAAGGCGGATACTCCCGTGTCTATTACGAGGATGAGATTGAGGAATGACACCGTCGTGGTTGGATGTTTAACTTCCTTTAAAAAAACTCAATGGGGTCCAAAGTAGAGAGTCATCGGGAAATAAACATACAAATATTTTATTCTAAATATTAATAAGTAAAAGCATACAAATTCAATAAATTTAAAAATATGTTCTATAAAACAAATTAAATTACGACCTACAGGACCAGAGAGTTGTAACCATATTAACTGCAAAAAAAGCAGTTGATTTCTCATAGTGCAGCTGCTAATTGTACAAAACCAACCTTAATAAACCTTCTATTTATTGGTAAAATACAGAATGGATACACGTAGGTAAATGCTCTCACAATTTTCACAACACACGCAACCTTCAATTAAAACAATTACTGCTCATAAATTGAAATTGAGAGGCAAAGATGACAAACCTGCCTGACATATGCCACCATTGTGTAGATACTTCATTATTAAATATATCCATAGTGTTATTTTTAGGTTTGTTTGTTTATTTATCGTTTCGTTACTTCGAGTTTTAACCGTCATCAGTTTATAAAAGAGTTAAGTAAAATAGACGTTTTTATTTAGTTTAGTTTAATTGATAATAGCTAGATGTTTCAGAGTGGATAAGCATTTTGAAAAAATGCATATTCGAGCATGTTATTTTTTTCAATGTTCAGTAATAATCGAATTTCGACTCCAGGATGTGGTCTTACAAACATGTGAAAGCGTGCCAAGATCGCCCTAGGTACGTTACTGCTGAAGATGACAAACCTGCTTGACATATCACTCCATTGTGAGACGTATTTAATTATACAATAAGGCCAGGAGAACCAGTTCGTATCTAAGTTGTGTAGACATCTTTAGATATTATACGATACATCAATACATCTGAAGTCGGGCTTAAACATAATTAAGAGATTATTAATCTCTCTAGTCTTTTTATAATATAGACCGTAGTTAGTATAATAACTACATGCTTGGTCCTTCGAGCCGGATTATCTTTAATATTTTATATTCGTTTTATGTATTTATTTAGTTTAGTCAGAACTTTCCCCTTAAAACGAACAACTAACTTATTAAAAACAGCATACTATAAAACACAACTCAAAATTTAACACAAAATTGTGAAAAGTTAAGTAAATATTACGTTAGGAACACGATTCGAAATTTTGCGTAGAACTTTTGTAACTGTGTTTCTTTGATCTCTGTTTTTTTAATTTTAAAAGAAATGGGATTGGCTAATACATTTTTGTGTCTAGTTTCGTCTGTAAGACTGTTATATTTTTCACACACATCTCACAAACCACACTTAAATGTATTTATTACCTTCTTATATACATCAACTACTATTTATGAGGTATATTTTTAAACTAGTGAGAGGGCAAAGTAAATATTCAACCTAACTATAGCTAAATTAGGTTTAAGGAGAGGCCTATGTCCAGCAGTGGACTAGTATAGGCTGTTGATGATGATGATAGCTAAAGAACAATTAAAGCCACCTAGATAGGTCACTAATCAGGCTCTTTGCAGGTACCGCCTAACTTGTCGATAATAGAACATCCGCTGTAGTGTATTCATCACCTCAATATATAAGTATTTCATATGATGCCATGCACAAATGGGTCGGCTCGACCGGAGTGATACCACGGCCTCACAGAAAACCGGTGTTAAGCAATTCTTTCGCTGCCTTTCACTGAGTGAGTGAGGTTACCGGAGCCCAAATCCCGCCTCCCGCTGCCTCGAGCGGGAGGGACTCCAAGGACAGCAACGCACTTGTGACTTTTGAGTTGTAGGTGTCCATGGGCGGCGGTAGTTGCTTATCATCAGGTGATCTGTCTGCTCGTTTGCCCCCTTATACCATAAAAAAAAGTGATAACTGGTTCCCATCATATATCTATAAATATTAATATTAACAAGAATATCAATCTTTACAAATAAATAAGATGTCTGTTTGTAATGTCAAAATAATAGGTTATTTCCATGCACACACGGTTTTTTTTCGAGCCTTCCTGCAAACATAATGCATAAGGCGGACTTAATGCCTCAGGCATTTTCTTCCAGTCTAACCTTTGGGTGTTGCAAAGCTGTGTGTGGCAGGTGTATATTTGGGACAGGTAAAGATGAGACTAAACTAAGAAATGTTACAAAGGCGGAAAAGAAAAAATCCTACAGATATATAAATACTAGGTATACCTAGTACTTATAAATACTTTTATAATTAATTGTTTTACTACCAGGTAGCTGTCTCTATAAGGAGTAACTTAGGCTATAAAATTTGCCCGGTTCGGGCATCGAACCCACTAAGGCAGCGTTTTACAAATTAGCTAGTTGTTAATATATCTGGAACTTTAAAAGCCTTACTTACCTATGTAATAAACTCTTTTTTATGTAATAAATTTGTGTAGAGAAGCAAATAACTTTAATATTACTTATTCCTTTCCAAGGAGAGGCTTATGTCCAGCAGTGGACGGTTAACAGCTGTTGATGATATTCAAAAATGGGTTTTGATTATAGTCGTAGTGGATTATTAATAAATACAAGAGAGTATATATGTCGTATATTATGTACAAACGGCGAATGAAATACCTGGCCAGTTGTACGAAATACCTATTATTTTAATAACTAAACTAAATAACTATTACTTAGGAAATTGAAACTAATAACCCAGAATGGTTATTTGCAATGTAAACATATAATAATATACTCACCGGAATAACACACATATGTAAACCTGACCAGGCATTACGTATAGGTATTCAAATTGCCGTGTGAAGACAATAATTAGGTGTGTAATACATATAGCTAAACGTACCAACTATTACAATAAGTTGAGTATATATTCTATGGATAGATGGACGGATGATATTAGTGATTATATTTAAGTCAGCTTTTTATAATTTTTTAACCTTCTCTTGAATTACTTAGGGATATTTCACTTCCAGCTGATCCTAGTAAGTTTTAGAACTACAAAGGGACTAACCCAAATGAAACAAACAATATCGTGGATAGATTTGCAAAAAATGCATTTTCGTATAGGTGTTAAGACTTTAATCAATCTTAAACTTGATCAAGGATTCGTCAATCTCCGGCAATCTTACTCACTTAGTGAAATGCAATGAAATATTTATTTTTGTTGCTTGAACAATGTTTTTTTTAAGATAACGCTCGCACTAAGAATATAGCCTGGGTCGCTGGGGAATTTACAAAACATACATGTAAACTACACAAAGAACACCCACAATTAAAACAACAACTTGTGGATCACACAAAGTGTTTTCACATTTGCGGATCGAACTAACACACAGCGCAGTGGGAAGCGTCGCCGCTTAAACCGCTATGCCATCAGTGCAGTTTAACTCTAATAGGTTTTCATCTTTTGAGATCATAGAGACAACTTAATATATACTTATTTCGAGTATTAAATTGCTATAAATAGCCTGTAGTAAGTAATTAATCCTACGGCATTATTCCTAGTATAGCTATAATATTACAAACATTCCGATTCAGTCTATCCTTTACTGGGCAAGTAATAACTAAAGTGTCGAAACAGAGATTAAGTGGAACCAGCCTTAACAAAGAACGGCACAGTTCATAAAAGAAATTAATGTTATATTCAGATAAATAAATGTCTTTACATGATAAATGATATTGTTTGAACACCAATTCGTGCCGCAGTCTTATTGTGGACGTGTCGTTAAAATTGCAGATGTCGAGTTCTATTATTGACGGCGTTGACATTTAAAGTCTAATCATCTTGTAAATGATTTAATATATGTTTTTATCCCATAATGAAATAGATGCCAGTTGAGAATAGCTTTTACTGTGAGTATGAATAAAATTCATTCTTTAGTAGCATCGTGTTCAGTAAGGAAACGCATCGTAGCGAAGCATTCATTCCATTCCAACAACATTTTTAAAACTATTTTTTTTTAATTTTCCGATATTTTATTCTTTGTTCATAAAAAAAAACAGTTGAAATTACATAACTCTATATAGAAGCAATTTGACGGTCGGATGGCGTAATGATTTGTAACGGAATGCTACGCCAAAGGTACCGGGTTCGATCACCGCACACTTGCGCGACCGATACGACCTTCAAACCTTCAAGAAAAGAGGGTACTCCTTTCTAAAAGGCCGGCAACGCGTTTGTGATGAGTGTGAGAGTGAATTGCAGACGATGGTCACTTTCCTCTAACATAAAAAAAATAAAAAAAGTCAATAATTTCTGAGCATGTACATTTAATGCCGAAGCATGGCTACCGTGGGAGAGTACGAGTGGACCTACTTGATCGAGCTGATACCATGGCCCTACATAAAACCAGAATTAAGCCATTTTCAGTCAGTGAGGTTCATCTGAGAACTGTGTACTTTGCCTTAGTCGAATCGAAATTGAGGTACATCATTCTGTTTTGGGGTGGTAGTTATGACTACAACATTCAAAGAGCATTCATTGCTCAAAATAGAGCTGTAAGAACTGTGTTGAGAATAGACAAGCAGAATTCGTGTAAGCACTTTTTAAGGAACATAAAAGCCTTACAGTACCTAGTCTGTATATCATGGTCTTGCTCACTTTTTTGCTAAATATATCCATTTTTATGAAAATTGAGAGGAAAAACTGCTACGGGAAAGCACTAGACCCTTAACATTCTAACAGCTTATATTATAATTCAGTCAGGCTATTCAATAGACTTCTTCGGAACTAGAATGCACAATTTATTCAAAATAATTTGAGTCCAAACTTAAGGCTTTTCTTGTTGAGGAGTGCTTCTATTCGATTGATGATTTTATGAAATGACACTATAAAATAATTTGCATTGACGTTTAAAATAATTTATTTTCCTTAATATTTTTACCTCTTGACATTCACATCATCACATCGACATAGACCTCTCCTTAGAAAGGAGGTTTACACAATTAACCCATAACATAATTAATTTATACTTGTGACAATCTAATAAGTTAATATTTTATAAGTGAATAGTTTTAATCTCATCAATATTCGAATGTTAAGGTTATTTCATGGTCAGCGCGATCCCCTGATCTAAACCGTATAGAAAACGTATGGTGTTAAGGGCTTCCATGCGTCGTCTTCTTAGTTGTATTATAAACAAAGCAGGTCACACCGAGTATTAAAAAAATATGTTATATTTAAATAGAAATACCTTTTTCTTAGGGAAATTTAGGGGATGCGCTGTCTGTAATAGTAATACGAAGAATATATATATAATAGAAGTTCAATACGAAGAAAACGTATAAATAGGTGTCTAGGTATCGAGTGTTGTGCTATCACGCATGTGACCAACCAACATTATACGTCTTTATTTATTTCTTTATTTTTTTTTGTATTATCTGTTATTATATGCGTGTGCAATGAAAAATTACACACATAAAGATAGGAACAGAACCGGGTGTGAATATGAACGTTACGGTGCTACTGCATTTATGACCCTTGACTGTACTTATATTTTTTTTAGCGAAACCTTTAATTTAATTATTTCTTGGTCCCACAAATTCTCCCTATGCTCTTTACCACATTTATTTGCTCTTAGGCAGTGTTTGTACCCACGATTTCTTGACACCTAATTAACAATGAAATACTATTTGCAATCTTCGTCTGTGAATTATAAACGTTTATATGTCAAGTACTGTACTGCAGTTTACAGCATTAGTAAAACCGTCAAAGTGACAGCAATGGGACTAAGCAACTGAAGCGACTGTAATGAACCTTACGGAAGAATTCTTATGTACTTACGTACCATGGGAAAAGATTTAATGAGTTTATGAACCAACATTCAAGTGGTCGGCATCGCAAAATGACTGTTTCGTATTATGCTTATGATTTTTCATTATAAGGAATTGAAGAACAGTTCTTTAAATATTGCAAGATTAGGTTTTCGCAATAACTTTAATAGATAAATATGAAACTGAAACATTGAAGGTTCAGCGGACGGTTGGGTTGAAATATACTACGTGACACGCAACTGAGAGACATCTTCTACATATTTCAACTAATACATTACAATCTGGTCACGCATCGTCGAGGTCTCCCCTATCCTCTCATTGCCCTCGTCGTTTAACCGAGGCTCCACGATCCTATTAATATATTAGCAGACCCAAAATTAAGACTGAACATGGCTTGTGCTCTGGATTCTAGAATACTAAAATATTAAGACGATTATTATCAATACCCACATATATTAAATAAACCCTCAAAGTAAAGACTAATCTTTCATAAAAATATTAGCTTTTAGAGGGAATCAATCCCGCTCTTTCTGATATTGCTTTTTCGCCGAGTTCTTGTTTACATTAAATCTGTTTATAATGTTGTACAACAGTGATTAAAAATAACTAAAAAAAAATACCACGCAAGCATTAATTGCGGCCCTTTTCTAATCTATGTCGTATAAATAACAAAAGACGTAAATAAATTTCAAAACCAGTAAAGGGTAATGACACCAACAGGTCAGTCAAAGATGTCATTTGACTGGCCTGTTGGTCTAGTGGTTAGCGACCCTGACCCTTTCTTTGATCTCTGTTTTTTTAATTTTAAAAGAAATGGGATTGGCTAATACATTTTTGTGTCTAGTTTCGTCTGTAAGACTGTTATATTTTTCACACACATCTCACAAACCACACTTAAATGTATTTATTACCTTCTTATATACATCAACTACTATTTATGAGGTATATTTTTAAACTAGTGAGAGGGCAAAGTAAATATTCAACCTAACTATAGCTAAATTAGGTTTAAGGAGAGGCCTATGTCCAGCAGTGGACTAGTATAGGCTGTTGATGATGATGATAGCTAAAGAACAATTAAAGCCACCTAGATAGGTCACTAATCAGGCTCTTTGCAGGTACCGCCTAACTTGTCGATAATAGAACATCCGCTGTAGTGTATTCATCACCTCAATATATAAGTATTTCATATGATGCCATGCACAAATGGGTCGGCTCGACCGGAGTGATACCACGGCCTCACAGAAAACCGGTGTTAAGCAATTCTTTCGCTGCCTTTCACTGAGTGAGTGAGGTTACCGGAGCCCAAATCCCGCCTCCCGCTGCCTCGAGCGGGAGGGACTCCAAGGACAGCAACGCACTTGTGACTTTTGAGTTGTAGGTGTCCATGGGCGGCGGTAGTTGCTTATCATCAGGTGATCTGTCTGCTCGTTTGCCCCCTTATACCATAAAAAAAAGTGATAACTGGTTCCCATCATATATCTATAAATATTAATATTAACAAGAATATCAATCTTTACAAATAAATAAGATGTCTGTTTGTAATGTCAAAATAATAGGTTATTTCCATGCACACACGGTTTTTTTTCGAGCCTTCCTGCAAACATAATGCATAAGGCGGACTTAATGCCTCAGGCATTTTCTTCCAGTCTAACCTTTGGGTGTTGCAAAGCTGTGTGTGGCAGGTGTATATTTGGGACAGGTAAAGATGAGACTAAACTAAGAAATGTTACAAAGGCGGAAAAGAAAAAATCCTACAGATATATAAATACTAGGTATACCTAGTACTTATAAATACTTTTATAATTAATTGTTTTACTACCAGGTAGCTGTCTCTATAAGGAGTAACTTAGGCTATAAAATTTGCCCGGTTCGGGCATCGAACCCACTAAGGCAGCGTTTTACAAATTAGCTAGTTGTTAATATATCTGGAACTTTAAAAGCCTTACTTACCTATGTAATAAACTCTTTTTTATGTAATAAATTTGTGTAGAGAAGCAAATAACTTTAATATTACTTATTCCTTTCCAAGGAGAGGCTTATGTCCAGCAGTGGACGGTTAACAGCTGTTGATGATATTCAAAAATGGGTTTTGATTATAGTCGTAGTGGATTATTAATAAATACAAGAGAGTATATATGTCGTATATTATGTACAAACGGCGAATGAAATACCTGGCCAGTTGTACGAAATACCTATTATTTTAATAACTAAACTAAATAACTATTACTTAGGAAATTGAAACTAATAACCCAGAATGGTTATTTGCAATGTAAACATATAATAATATACTCACCGGAATAACACACATATGTAAACCTGACCAGGCATTACGTATAGGTATTCAAATTGCCGTGTGAAGACAATAATTAGGTGTGTAATACATATAGCTAAACGTACCAACTATTACAATAAGTTGAGTATATATTCTATGGATAGATGGACGGATGATATTAGTGATTATATTTAAGTCAGCTTTTTATAATTTTTTAACCTTCTCTTGAATTACTTAGGGATATTTCACTTCCAGCTGATCCTAGTAAGTTTTAGAACTACAAAGGGACTAACCCAAATGAAACAAACAATATCGTGGATAGATTTGCAAAAAATGCATTTTCGTATAGGTGTTAAGACTTTAATCAATCTTAAACTTGATCAAGGATTCGTCAATCTCCGGCAATCTTACTCACTTAGTGAAATGCAATGAAATATTTATTTTTGTTGCTTGAACAATGTTTTTTTTAAGATAACGCTCGCACTAAGAATATAGCCTGGGTCGCTGGGGAATTTACAAAACATACATGTAAACTACACAAAGAACACCCACAATTAAAACAACAACTTGTGGATCACACAAAGTGTTTTCACATTTGCGGATCGAACTAACACACAGCGCAGTGGGAAGCGTCGCCGCTTAAACCGCTATGCCATCAGTGCAGTTTAACTCTAATAGGTTTTCATCTTTTGAGATCATAGAGACAACTTAATATATACTTATTTCGAGTATTAAATTGCTATAAATAGCCTGTAGTAAGTAATTAATCCTACGGCATTATTCCTAGTATAGCTATAATATTACAAACATTCCGATTCAGTCTATCCTTTACTGGGCAAGTAATAACTAAAGTGTCGAAACAGAGATTAAGTGGAACCAGCCTTAACAAAGAACGGCACAGTTCATAAAAGAAATTAATGTTATATTCAGATAAATAAATGTCTTTACATGATAAATGATATTGTTTGAACACCAATTCGTGCCGCAGTCTTATTGTGGACGTGTCGTTAAAATTGCAGATGTCGAGTTCTATTATTGACGGCGTTGACATTTAAAGTCTAATCATCTTGTAAATGATTTAATATATGTTTTTATCCCATAATGAAATAGATGCCAGTTGAGAATAGCTTTTACTGTGAGTATGAATAAAATTCATTCTTTAGTAGCATCGTGTTCAGTAAGGAAACGCATCGTAGCGAAGCATTCATTCCATTCCAACAACATTTTTAAAACTATTTTTTTTTAATTTTCCGATATTTTATTCTTTGTTCATAAAAAAAAACAGTTGAAATTACATAACTCTATATAGAAGCAATTTGACGGTCGGATGGCGTAATGATTTGTAACGGAATGCTACGCCAAAGGTACCGGGTTCGATCACCGCACACTTGCGCGACCGATACGACCTTCAAACCTTCAAGAAAAGAGGGTACTCCTTTCTAAAAGGCCGGCAACGCGTTTGTGATGAGTGTGAGAGTGAATTGCAGACGATGGTCACTTTCCTCTAACATAAAAAAAATAAAAAAAGTCAATAATTTCTGAGCATGTACATTTAATGCCGAAGCATGGCTACCGTGGGAGAGTACGAGTGGACCTACTTGATCGAGCTGATACCATGGCCCTACATAAAACCAGAATTAAGCCATTTTCAGTCAGTGAGGTTCATCTGAGAACTGTGTACTTTGCCTTAGTCGAATCGAAATTGAGGTACATCATTCTGTTTTGGGGTGGTAGTTATGACTACAACATTCAAAGAGCATTCATTGCTCAAAATAGAGCTGTAAGAACTGTGTTGAGAATAGACAAGCAGAATTCGTGTAAGCACTTTTTAAGGAACATAAAAGCCTTACAGTACCTAGTCTGTATATCATGGTCTTGCTCACTTTTTTGCTAAATATATCCATTTTTATGAAAATTGAGAGGAAAAACTGCTACGGGAAAGCACTAGACCCTTAACATTCTAACAGCTTATATTATAATTCAGTCAGGCTATTCAATAGACTTCTTCGGAACTAGAATGCACAATTTATTCAAAATAATTTGAGTCCAAACTTAAGGCTTTTCTTGTTGAGGAGTGCTTCTATTCGATTGATGATTTTATGAAATGACACTATAAAATAATTTGCATTGACGTTTAAAATAATTTATTTTCCTTAATATTTTTACCTCTTGACATTCACATCATCACATCGACATAGACCTCTCCTTAGAAAGGAGGTTTACACAATTAACCCATAACATAATTAATTTATACTTGTGACAATCTAATAAGTTAATATTTTATAAGTGAATAGTTTTAATCTCATCAATATTCGAATGTTAAGGTTATTTCATGGTCAGCGCGATCCCCTGATCTAAACCGTATAGAAAACGTATGGTGTTAAGGGCTTCCATGCGTCGTCTTCTTAGTTGTATTATAAACAAAGCAGGTCACACCGAGTATTAAAAAAATATGTTATATTTAAATAGAAATACCTTTTTCTTAGGGAAATTTAGGGGATGCGCTGTCTGTAATAGTAATACGAAGAATATATATATAATAGAAGTTCAATACGAAGAAAACGTATAAATAGGTGTCTAGGTATCGAGTGTTGTGCTATCACGCATGTGACCAACCAACATTATACGTCTTTATTTATTTCTTTATTTTTTTTTGTATTATCTGTTATTATATGCGTGTGCAATGAAAAATTACACACATAAAGATAGGAACAGAACCGGGTGTGAATATGAACGTTACGGTGCTACTGCATTTATGACCCTTGACTGTACTTATATTTTTTTTAGCGAAACCTTTAATTTAATTATTTCTTGGTCCCACAAATTCTCCCTATGCTCTTTACCACATTTATTTGCTCTTAGGCAGTGTTTGTACCCACGATTTCTTGACACCTAATTAACAATGAAATACTATTTGCAATCTTCGTCTGTGAATTATAAACGTTTATATGTCAAGTACTGTACTGCAGTTTACAGCATTAGTAAAACCGTCAAAGTGACAGCAATGGGACTAAGCAACTGAAGCGACTGTAATGAACCTTACGGAAGAATTCTTATGTACTTACGTACCATGGGAAAAGATTTAATGAGTTTATGAACCAACATTCAAGTGGTCGGCATCGCAAAATGACTGTTTCGTATTATGCTTATGATTTTTCATTATAAGGAATTGAAGAACAGTTCTTTAAATATTGCAAGATTAGGTTTTCGCAATAACTTTAATAGATAAATATGAAACTGAAACATTGAAGGTTCAGCGGACGGTTGGGTTGAAATATACTACGTGACACGCAACTGAGAGACATCTTCTACATATTTCAACTAATACATTACAATCTGGTCACGCATCGTCGAGGTCTCCCCTATCCTCTCATTGCCCTCGTCGTTTAACCGAGGCTCCACGATCCTATTAATATATTAGCAGACCCAAAATTAAGACTGAACATGGCTTGTGCTCTGGATTCTAGAATACTAAAATATTAAGACGATTATTATCAATACCCACATATATTAAATAAACCCTCAAAGTAAAGACTAATCTTTCATAAAAATATTAGCTTTTAGAGGGAATCAATCCCGCTCTTTCTGATATTGCTTTTTCGCCGAGTTCTTGTTTACATTAAATCTGTTTATAATGTTGTACAACAGTGATTAAAAATAACTAAAAAAAAATACCACGCAAGCATTAATTGCGGCCCTTTTCTAATCTATGTCGTATAAATAACAAAAGACGTAAATAAATTTCAAAACCAGTAAAGGGTAATGACACCAACAGGTCAGTCAAAGATGTCATTTGACTGGCCTGTTGGTCTAGTGGTTAGCGACCCTGACTGCTACTTTAGAGGTCGTGGGTTCGATTCCCACCCAGGACAAATAATTGTGTGATGAGCACGGTCATTTGTTCTGTGTCGGGGTGTAATTTATCTATAATATGTAAGTATTTAGAAATATATAAGTATTTTTATCAGCAGTATGGTTACCGTAGCACAGGCTTTGCCTAGTTTGGGATCAGGCGGCCGCGTGTGAGATGTGTGAAAATATTATAAATATTATATTACTGAATATAATGATTATGGCAGCTTTCGCTTTGATAATTAACTTTTCAAAAGGTATTACCGACTTCTGTTCGTCTACATCATGATGATTTGTTAAATAACGTCTAAGAATATAATAAAAAAAAGAATATCTTAATTTTTACCCTTAGGGTTTAAGATCATGTCAGTGGTGTACTAGGTAGGGTTTGAACTTGTTACATTTTCAGCGATCAGAAGCTGTAAATCATTACACTGTCAAAATTGATACATATAACTTGCAACTAATATTTGACACCGTTGTTCACAGGATCTCGCGATGTCTAGCGGCAGCTGTTCGGGGCCGGGTGTCTGTGGAGGGGCCCGTCGGCGGCCTCCCCCACCACCCGAGCCGGCGCTGTCCCTGGCCGCAGACCTCAGCGAGCTGAGCCTAGACCAGGGCTACCATACCCTGGCTGATTGCGGTCCCCCTAGAAGAAGAAGGGATAATAACCTCAATGATGCGTTGTGGTTGAAGATTTTGTCTTATCTAGAGGTTAGTATCTAATATTCTAATTTAAGTATTCTTAATAAAACATAAAAAACGCAGTTTCCTTGACATTCATGTTCTAGGTTTCAGACCTATGCCGAATGTCCCGCGTGTGTCGACGTTGGGCAAGACTCACTACGCGGCTAATAACCAGGCCCGAAGCATGGAAAAGGGTCAGAGCGGCAGGCCCTTTGGAAATAGCTGCTAGATGTGCAGGAGCCAGGGCGGGCCCTTGTGTGAGTTCAGTCCGAGAGTGGCGGTCGAAGAACAGTGTGGTAAGTCGTGTCGCCTTAATAAATATAAAATAATATAACGTAAACGTGTGGTATTATTTTACACATGCACTATTTATTAGGATACTTAGCATGGTTATAAATTTGAAGAAGCCCAAAATCGATCTAATGAAGTTATGATGTGACCGAAATCCAGATGGTTTCAGAATCAGACATACATTAAATCATTTTTAGTTCTATAAAGACAGTGACGCACTATTTCCTCTTAAAACTTTTTGGAACCATTCTAATTATAATCTACTACACTTTCTGACTAACTCACAACAAAGCGAATTTATAATTCCATTTGGGTAATGTACCAGTCTTGTCTGTCAGTCTTGATTATCGGTCGCTTAAAGGTGTCATTTATAGATTGTCAACCATACGTTAAGCAAGCTTTCACAGAAATTTCATAGGCTGTTAATACCGGCTAGGACTAGGACTTTATCTCTTTTTGTATCAATGCTCTTGTATAAAAAGATGGACATACATTGGGTTATTCTATAACTTTGTACCTATATTTGAAAATTGGTTCACAGGTGACGGTTGCGAGTGCCCAGTTACTGGTCGCCACATTTAGGAATCTAACGCATTTAGCTGTGACCAGTTCTAGCAGTATGGATGCGAGATCATTAGCACCTCTTGTCACGGATTTAACGGACTTGAGACACATAGATCTTACAGGTAAGTTTCCTTTTTTATTTATTCCTCCTTTATTCCTCGCATTTATTAAAAGGACACGGGGAGGGTAAATCGAGCGTTTAGTTCAATAAGAGGCGTTAATGAAAATCGTGACTGACGGGATAATGAGTGTCTTTCAAGAAATTTATTAGTTCCTGAATATTGGCTAATAGTAATAGCTATTATAAAGATCGATAGGTAGTGAATCTAAGTTCATTTTAATCGTTTGGGTTTATTTTTTGGATTTTAACTGCTGAAGAATCATGCTTCGGAATAGAGTATGGGCGTCTCCACCAGAGTGAGATCATAGTCTCACAGAAAACTGGTGTTCTGCAATTCTGCCGTGAAAACTCAAAAAATCGTGAGGGAAGGGTTTGTGGATGGGAGTGGGCGGGGGTAATTTAAGGCCTGTGCTTGTGCCTGTTGAAGGCATCCATAGGGGGCGGTAGGCTCTTGCCATCAGGCAACCCGTCTACCCTCTATACCTTGAGAAAAATATACCACCCCACTCACACACACTCGACGTTCGAATTTTGTTTGTCTATTACTATGAATTTACCACTGCTTGACCTAGGCCTCTCCTTAAAATGAAGTTTTTGGCCTACTATACCATGCTGGCTAGACGGGTTTCAAGTTTTCTCTCTAAGTCGACTCTTACGACACCCCTGGGATCAATAGGGGTGGTGCGACTTAGTATTCTTAATCCCTCACGACACGGACACTATAGAAAGTAACTTTCTTAATAACGTTTCATATCATGTTTTCATCGTGTACAAATAGCATTATCAATAATTATAAGAGATATTCGATGTCAGGCCCGGTATAAATTAACATTATTGTATAAATTGGCCATTAATGTACCCATTGGTACATCTAAAGCAGCAATAAGGTCATTAAAATGCAGAAGACCGTATCAAGTTGTACAGGAAATGTGTACCGATTTACTCAAGAAAGTCTGCAAGGACCAATTAATTTATTTATTTATGCGCTTTCAGAATATATAAGAAGCATCGTCTGCTTTAGAATGTGAATTTATTTAAGTTTTTTTCTTTTTATATAGTATTTTTATACAGTTATATATCAAATTTACATTATTACGGTCACGGTAAACTTGCTCCGTTGTTCTATATTGTTAAAAATTTGATTAAACACGCTTATACTCTCCTCTGTCCTAATCCAGGTAACAAACTGAATACCATACATCTGAGATACTCTTTACCTAAGGCTCCGGTCTATGTTGCAGAACATTTATCCAATACCAACAAGGCACTTCATGTTGCCGCTAGAATCAAAGCAAAGGAAATAGGTTATCAGTTTGTCTGGTCGGATATTCATGCGGAGGAAACCGTAATCGGACATGTTCTGATTAGAGATAAAGCCATTCTAAATAAATTAGTAAAATTTTGTCTTTTCTCTAATTGCTTATTTTTTAGTGTTATGTCAATGTAACACTAAATAATAATTATAATCATGTTCAGATTTAAGGATATATCATCAAAACATTAGATGCTTACAAACCAAATGTCATGATTTTGCCTTCAAGTAGCGTGCGAAACCTACGATGTAATAATATTAACTGAGACATGGCTAAACGATTCTGTAATGTATTCAGAGCTATTTGATAACAGGTATACAGTTTATGGACGAGACAGGAATAACGGGAATAGTCGTTCGTGACGTTTCGGTTTTGAATCCGATGCTGTACACAATTTACTTATGTGTTAATTTCTTGAATTTTCTGTAAACAAGAATTCCGTTACTGTTTTATTTATCTTAAAACGCATCTCTTTCACTAGGTTGTCCAAATGTAGACTGGCCGGAATGGGCGTGGTTAGAAACCCGACTGTCAACGAGAAGACCTCCCGTGGAATATATAGACCTGACGGACTGCGGGTCTGTTACGGATGCTGGTCTTTGTGCCTTACTTCACACCTGCCCTTCACTCCAGTATTTATACCTAAGGCGATGTACTCTAGTCACAGGTAAGTCAATTCGTGTTAGAAGAACAACAATAAAATATTTTGATATAAACTAAAAAAAATTGATGTCTTAAAATAAAGCTGTCGATTTGTGGGATGTGGATTCGAGAATTGTATTGCCTATAGTTGTCAGCCTATTTTCTTAGTTTTGATTGTTTTTCCATAGCATTTTTTAAATATTTACTTTACTTAATAGATTGTGAAGAAAAATATAATAGAATTTACTTCTCTTTCTTTTAAAAACATAACATTAACATTTAGTCACACATTAGCGCACCACTCTACAGTAGTCTGGAAGAAAATACCTGTGGCATTAAGTCCGCCATTGTATAATTCTCATTTGTGCATAAAATATAAAAATAAAATAAAAAACATTAATTAAAATTTGGTCACTATTTAAAGTCTTCAGGTGACACAGCATCACACAAGTGTATGAATGCAAGTCACATCTTTTGGTGCCAAAGTTAAAAATGAATATACAAAATTTGTTTCTGAAATAATATACATGATTTTAAAGACTGCAAATACATAAATACGTTATGTACTTTCTTTTTCTTTTTTTTTAAAAGACAACGCCCGCATTAGGAATAAATCCTGTGTCGCGGGGGACTTTACAAACATACATGAAACGGACACAAAGAACACCCAGACTCAGAACAACAATTTGTGGATCACGCAAAGTGTCGTCCCATGTGGGGTTTGAACCCACAACACTCGGCGTAGTAGGAAGCGGCGTGGCGACCGCTTAAACCACTACGCCATCCGTGCAGTCAAGATACTATTCTCTGAATGTTGTTAATTTAATCGTTCCTTTTATTATGCACAAACATTAATTGACATAAAGACTCTCATAAATACAAGCTTCTAAGTCGTTATTGCAAAACCTTCGATAAATCATATTTTTGTTCTTTACTTCATAAATCATACTCACAAAAGACTACACTCTCTTAATACCATTAAGTTTGCTTGTACTGCACTAGTGACTTTAATGAACATTAGTCTTGACGCACACTAGGCAACTAGGTGCGGCCACACCAGGCCAGACCTTGCGATTTAATCATTATTGTACGATTCAACGACTTTTAATTTCACTGTAACCAGTAAGTTGGTCTAATGGTTAGTCCTGACTGCTAAGCCAGAGTGGGTTCGATTCCTACTCAGGACAAATAATTGTGTGATAATCCCGATCATTTGTTCTGTATTTAGGTGTAATTTACCTATAACCTGTATGGCTGCTGCTGAGACTGCTGATAAACATACTTATGTATGTTTATCAGCAGTCTAGATACCATAGTACAGGTTCTGCTTTGTGATCAGATGGTCGTGTGTGAGATGCGTGAGATTATTATTATAACCTGATTGAAGACATCTCAGCATTTAAATCATTGATACTATCACATGCTCTGATCGTATTATAAAACTCTTAACAACTAAACTAGAACCAACTCGTACTAAGGTTAAAAAAGAGTACGGTTTTTGAGTAGTAGAAAATTGATAGAGAGTAAAGAAATAAGAGTTTTAGCTATTCCATGGACTACCATGGAATAGCTAAAACTCATCTTCTTATATAGGCTTTATACTAATAAAGCCTATATAAGAAGATGACAGCTATGTTTTTCGAGTTTACACTTAGGGAGTATTTTAAAATGTTTTAGAAGGACAATCATCTATCTCTAATAATATTAGTGAGCTAGGTTTAAAGCCTGATGGATATCATTCCGTAAGTAAACGATCTTTAGTATTAGGATAGTGGGTTTAATAAATCTTTAATAAATACTGAGCATAGAATTTGCATGTTGTCGTAAGTATTTATCGTTCAGAAGTGGGTAGATGTGTAGGCTGACTTCGATGTTCCGTTTATGTCCATTAAGTACATTAGGTTTTACATGCATACGATTCAAATTCATTTTAAACCTTGTTATATTCCTTTTCTCCATGTGAATAATAAAAAAAAAAATTTTTTTTTGAATTATTTTATCTTAAAAGTTATAGATCTTATATCTTATTGTAATTAAGTAGCGTAAGGCAATACTGTGGCAAGCAACTTTGATGAGATTGTCTTCTAGTACGTAGCCAAGTGTGCGACAATTCTTATACCGTACCCGTAATTACTAAAGTACTAAATTATATTTTGTATATTTAATAAGCGCATTGTGTTAAAACACGTTGCTTATAAAGCTTTATAAGCCATGGCTTTTTTTTATAAAGGTATTTTTGCCAAGTTTTGCCCGAAATTCAGTTTAAAAAACGGGCGGACGGAAGGTTGGACAGACAGACGGACAACAAAGTGATCCTATAAGGGTTTAGTTTTTTTCTTTTGAGGTACGAAACCCTAATAATATATAATCTAAACGGCTACATAAACCATAAGCCAAATACACGGTGTAAGGGAGGTCTTAACGAATACTGAAATAGTGTATTCAAACCATCATTCTGATTCGAAAATCATTGAAATTTTCTGCCGGAAAATTCAAATTTTTATGCAATCAGCTGTCAAAGGTTAAGGTCATTCCCCGTAGGTATCGCACTAAAGTATTAACTACATGTGTATGCCGTGCAAACCGTCTACGCACACTAACACAAAATGGCAGCCTGAGTGGAGGCCCCGCGCGCTTCGGCTGTTTGACATTGCAGTTTTTCGGTTTTTATTAAATTGTTTTCCTTAAACTGTTCTGTTTACTCATTGTGATATAATTTTTTATCATTTTTAACCAGAAAAATTAAAAATTAAAAAAAAATATGATGAATTTTCCGGCAGAAAATTCTAATGAATTTCGACTCAGAATCATGAACATGAACCTTACACCTTGTATAATAAAGTTATATAAAGCCAGTATATATTTTGATTGATTGTCATGGCATAAAAGTTGACCAGTTGATGGTTCGGCACATTTATGTAAGCGATGTAAATAAAATAATACAAAAAACAGTATGCAACAGTTCAACGCTAGATTACCGAATTAGTAGTCCTTAGTAAAGTAGATTATAAAAGTATTGCCAGCCTTGTCGAAAGCTAAAAATAGTAGTTAATTAAACAAAAAATAGATCTTTAATAAAGTGGGACAGTTATTTCTATTACAAGATCTTCATAACCCCATCTGATTAAGTACGGAATAAAGATTATGTATTCAACAAAACTTTAAGCCAGAAGAGTTCTATCAATAACGTGTTAACAAGTTATGAAGATTTAATGAGTATTTGCGATACTAAGTATGATTAAAATGTTCCTCAACAATCTACGGCTTTATTAGTCAGTTCCAGTCTATCAAGTTTTCTAAAGTATTTATATGTTGGAATTTCATACAAGACTTTCTTCATCGATGCTGCACAATTCAATATGCGAATACTCCACAAGCTACAAACTTGTGGAGTATTCGCATATTGAATTACTATATTATATTATATTGTATTGAGTGACTAATCACGCTGACAAAGTAATAAAATAAAATTTTGAAACAATTTTTTGTAATAATTATGACCGTTATTCCCTGATAGTGTCACGGTAATGACCAAAAATATTGATAGTGATAAATATTTACAGACTAACGGTACAAAAAATAACTTACGCATTATTAACGATAGATCTAATACGACCTACATGTATAACTAGCTCGTACCCGCGACTTCGGTCCCGAGGAATTTGAAAACCGCTGCCTTAGTTGGTTCGATTCTCGGACCGGGCATAATTTTAAAGGGTTTTTCTGTGAAGGAAAACAGCCTAAGTTACTTTTTATATAGACAGCTACCTGGTAGTAAAATTTTATCAAAATTAGTCCAGCCGTTTCGAAGATTACCCGCAACAAACAGACAGACAGACAAAACAAAAAAAAAATGTTTTTAGTCGTAGGTATAGTGCAGATAACCGTGTGAGCATGAAAGAAACCTATTATTTTGACATTACAAACAGACACTTCAATTTTATTTATTTGTAAATATACATATCACTCAAAAATGTTTTGATATTCATTTCTAAAAATTAGTTAATGGTAGAGGTATGAGAGTAAACATTTTTTAAAAATAAACATTGCCGTGAATGGTAATTATATATATATATATAATTATGCCAATTGGCAAGACCGCCACGACGCTTCACTCCCTGAAAAACGGCCCTCGCCATGGCGTGATCACCGCAATATACACACAAACAAAACTCTAAATATAGTTACATTTCTACGACAGTAAATGATGAAATAAATTTTATATACCGAACTAGATGAGCAACTGTGTCCTCGTTACCCAACCCCCCTTTCTCCGTTTTTGTAAAAAAATTATATATGCTCAGCTCATATTAGTGGTAGCTTGATGATATATAGCCTATAGCCCTCCTCGATAAATGGGCTATCCAACATTAAAATAATTTATCATTTCGAACCAGTATGCAGTAGTTCCTGAGAGTAGCGCCTTCAACTAAACAAACTTTTTAGCTTCAAAATATTAGTATTGGTTTTAATTTTTATTAAGAAAGTCAAAGAGACACAGTAAGTCGATGGCAGCATACAAATAGGTAGGTACAATACGACTATGTACAAAATATTAGATTAAGAGTTCACCTCGGTAACTGTAAATAAACGGCTAATACATTAACGCGTTCAGTAACATTTTTTAATCTTGCATTTTCTCCAGCATTAACATGCAAAATAGCATAACAAGATCATTACGTAGCGAAACTTGAACTTTATTGCTAAGTAGCCATAGTCGGTTTTATCTTACTTATTACACTGTAGCCTTTTGTCATTTATATTTAATACACACTTTTTAAGAGGTAGTTTTCCTTTTTCATTCCTTTACTGGCCCTACTTATCTCCAGGCAAACATTGCATAGGACATTTTAAATTTAGGTTTAAAAGCCCTGATAAATTGTTGCAGTGTGGTTGGCATATGACATGTCTTTTATAAATATACCTATACTTTTAGAAATAAATTGTGGTCGGTTATGAAAACAGCTTTGTTTTAATGGTCTGAAGATTTTTTATCTTTCTTTCCTCTTTTTTGTGATGTTAACTGCAGAATTTTTAGATTTAGATTCGATTCCCACCCAGGACGGAAATTATGTGTGATAAGCAAGATCATTTATTCTGTGATTAGTTGTATTTAATTATAATATGTATTTCTTTAGGAATATTTATTTATCAGTAATCTGGTTCCCAAAGTATAGGCTCTGCCTAGTTTGGGACGAGGCCGTCAGAAATGCGCTGTTTCAGGTTATCATTATTAAGAAGTCTGCTAAGCGTCCTAGATATTGTAGATATGTAAGATATGTCATAAATAATTAATTACAGGAGAATATCTTCATAATCACATTTTAGATTATATAAATGAGACTAAAATTATGGTCGCCAAGATGTAGGCGTATAAAAATGCCTGTGTGAGTGTATGTATGTATTTATCATTCTATATCAAACTGGTCAAAATGTTAACTATTAATCACTTTAACTCTCCTTCGGACGACACTTTGTGTGATCCAAAAATTGTTGTTTCGAGTCTGGGTGTTCTTTGTGTCCGTTCTATGTATGTTTGTAAAGTCCTCCGCGACACAGAATATATTTCTAATGCTGGAGTTGTCGTTGAATAAAAAATAAATATCCACCTTAATTTCTTTTAGTCCACGAGTTCATTTTTTATGATTTATGTTTTTGAAGTTTAAGTATGATAACTGTCTGTCTGTCTGTCTATGCAAATACTGTAAATATAAACTTCTTTAATACTTCTAAATGCTCTTAATCACTATAACGTTCATTGATATGTTAAAATGTGGTATCATTTCCACTCCAGTAAGTAGAGCTTGACTACTTTGAGATTAATTTATCTAAGAGGGTATACAGGCTTTCCTTTGGGTCGGCACTACTGCGTAGTTTATATTCGTTTACGTGCTTTATTAATAGTAATAAGCTGAGAATATTCTAAGTGATTTAATATTAACAACAAAGCGACTGATTTATAACTTATTACCAAAATTCGACAAGCTCCATAAAATAAAAGATTTGTAAAAATATGTTACTCATCATAAAAGAATATCGGAAAATGTTTTTAAATGTTTATGTAAATTGACAAAATCGTTCACGGTAATATTTTTATATTGATGTCGTTATATTATGTTAAGCTATAAGACTATTCTTTTCTAAAAAAAACTTGCAAATAACCATTTGCACGATTTTGTTACAAAAGTTGTTATAAAAGAAGCCTCTTGAGAGAACATAAGCATTTTGTTAGTTAATGAAATAAGACATACTAACTTATGACACGTAGAAGGAAGAAGTTCCCCCCGGGGAAGGCCACCATACCATCGTACATGCCAGCAGTGCGAGAAAATATACTTTAAAATTTATACTTATCAAAAGTCAAAGAAAAATAGACACAATATTTTTGTTCATTTTAAAATCAATTTGCAATAACTATAAAATAATATCTTTATGAAAGTCAAGAAATTATAAATTTATCTTTTGTGTCTCGCATCAAATGTTTGCTGGAACAACATGGTTCACTTTGTAATAACTTTTTTTTAAATATTTTACCGTATCGTTACAAATAAAATACTTACAAGTATATGCATATTAAATATTTAACTTACTACTAGGATTTTGCTAAAAGAAAGCTGTTATTTACATAATTATGTAGACTGCTCGACTATCGAATTGAACTTAGCGCGCACAATATATAAATAAACACCAACTTATACCACGGGATAAACATGGCAGTAACTTCTGTACGTACAGCACTGTATTTAGCTTGTTTAAAGCTATTTCTCACATCTCTCATCTCTCATCTCACATCATCTCTCACATTTATCTTTATCAGACCTATTAAAAAATATATATTTGTTTTGCAGATGCGGGCGTACGGTGGATACCATCGTACTGCGCACTGAAGGAGCTTAGCGTGTCCGACTGTACAGGCGTCACGGATTTCGGACTGTATGAGCTGGCGAAGCTAGGCCCAGCACTGCGGTATCTCTCTGTAGCTAAATGTACACAGGTGCGTAAAGATAACATTTATGTTATACTACAGGTCAGCTGCAGAGAGAAGGAAAACTTTACACGAACCCTATACCAACCAGTCTGGCCAGCGTGGTATAGTAGGCCAAAACCTTCTTTCTAAGGAGAGGCCTATGTCCAGCAGTGGACTAGTAAAGGCTGTTGATGATGATGACAGGTCAGCTGGTTATCGGTATTTTTTATGGCGTATGTGGCAAATGTGAAGACTGGTACTTAGGAAACCTCATGTTACGTGACTAGCATCAGTAATAATATTTTCACACGTCTCATACACGGCCGTCTGATCCCAAACTAGGCAGAGCCTGTATTATATATCGGCGGACGACTGAGTTCCGGACGGTTAGCGGCAGTCGGCCTCCGCCCGAAGCAGTACGCGAGGCCGGTTGTCGAGCCACAATTAATCGTTGGTCGTCCCGGCTGGAGGCTCCACGGGCTGGTTTGGCAGCAAGGGAACCTTTACTTCCGATTGAAGCAGGTCCTGGCTGCATCATGAAGTACCTGCACTCGGTCGCTAGAAGGAATTGAGTCCGGCCTGTCACCACTGCCATTGCAATGAGGATTTGGCTCAGCACACGCTGGTAATTTGCCCAGTTTGTGCATCGCGGCGTCGGAAGTCATCTGATATTCTCACTCACTCGGTGAAAAGAAACAAAAGAATAGCTCAACATCAGTTTTATGTGAAGTTGTGGTATAACTTCGGTGGAGCCGGGCCCATAAGTGCCGCAGCATGGCTCTACCACTATGAAGAAAAGAAATGAATTTCTAAAGTAACGCTAACATTCTACTGAAATTAACACAAATTAACGCTTAAATTTTAACTTTCTAGTTACTTATTTGGGCAAAATACTTGTATTTAGGATTTGGCCATTGGTTTTCAAGGACAGACTGCCTACT
Organism: Arctia plantaginis; assembly: GCA_902825455.1. Lineage (NCBI taxonomy): Eukaryota > Metazoa > Arthropoda > Insecta > Lepidoptera > Erebidae > Arctia > Arctia plantaginis. Next base: position 981,629 of record CADEBD010000281.1, read on the forward strand.
GACTAATAATAAAGTAGTTTACGAATCCTTAGAATTGGTATTGAGTAAATAAAATAACTGAGTGAAAAATCAATGAAGCTCCAAGTAAACTTTCAAATAATCTTAATATAGCGTCATCTTGCGTCCGTTAGTATTGTTATAAAAGTATTTTAAGTATTCCTAAGAGACTTACTTTTTTACTTTCATGTCTGAAGCGAAGATGGTTAGTCAGCGAGCGTTAGTTGATATTAGCTTTGAGAAGAATATTTAAAAAATGTTTTTTTGATAGTTTTTCTAATATTCATGTATATATTTCTAAGAAAAGTCGCTTTTATTGGTAAATGGAAACGTTAAAAATAGTTCGTTCTTATTTAGGTCTTAGAAACTTTTATATCATAATTATTGATTGGTTTGTTTCATTTTACTGTACCTTAAAAAACAATCTTCTATTGAATTAGAACGAAAGAACGCAATTAGAAAGTCTCGACAGTATTAAAAGTCTATTGTTTTATTAGTTAATTTTGTGCTACTGTTATTATAAATTGATATCCTATACAGCTTCAGATGTCTATAGACAGACGTACTTTTGCTGACATACCATTTAAGTCACCCGAATTTCATTATTCTAATGAAAACCTTTAGAAATGAATGTATATGGTAGTACTCAGGTGTATGTTTGTGGGAAACCAGTCACGTTGATGTCCCAACTACATTCTTCGAAGAAAAGAGATTATTATTTAATTGTTATTTTTATTTTGGTCATCAGGTATCAGATTCCGGTATTCGAACGTTGGCGAGACGGTGTTACAAACTTCGGTATCTTAACGCTCGAGGATGCGGGGCACTAGGAGATGATGGAGTAGAAGCTATCGCTAGAGGATGTTCCAGGCTAAGAGCTTTGGACCTTGGTGCTACGGATGTATCTGAAGCTGGATTACAGGTATATTATGGTTTGGTATATTTGGGTATGCAAAACCAGCCTCTTAGAGTCACTGCGGTCTTGATCATATTTATTCACCTAAGGCTTATGGTATTTTTACCTTAACTCACTCGCCTTATCCGTTTTCGTATCCCTAACTTTTCTAAATTCCTTGGTACCACCCGAAAACTTGAAAACTCCAAAATATCTTACGGGGATTGGGCGTCGTATTGGGTATGGATATGGTATATATTGGGTATCGTAAAATATAGCCAATATATTAGGTAATGCTTTCGTATCGATTATTCCGTTGTCTAGTTTATTGTAATAACTTTTGTCTCTTTCCAGATCCTAGCTCGATGCTGTCCAAACCTCAAAAAGCTGGCACTTAGAGGTTGCGAGCTCGTCGGTGACGATGGCCTGGAAGCCGTGGCGTATTACTGCCGAGGTCTTACCCAGCTTAATATTCAAGATACACCAGTCACGTTACGAGGATACAGAGCCGTCAAGAAATATTGTAAACGATGTGTCATAGAACATACTAATCCCGGATTCTGTTGACAGCATTGTATTAAAAATATTGTACAACATGGAAAATATTTGCAGATGTACTGTAAGTTTTAACCAGTAACTGCTGACGTTCAACTCATTAGGAGTTTAGAAACAAGCTCTACAGAAGAGGAAAGAAGAGAAGAACTTAATACTATTAATATTGCTACGTAATTGCTGTTTTTATTTATGTCTCTCATACACAAAACACACTACTAAGAGATAGTGATTTTTGAACAGTGCAATATCAAAAGATTTTACATCAAGTTACACGTTAAATTCATTTTTTTATATATTTCGTTTCAATTTGATTTCAGAAAACTTGATTGTGTTTTCATTTTAGATTTATATCGAACGACATAAAATGATTTTCAAAGCTTATGAGCAAAGCAATTTCAACGCCAATATCCAAATAGTTTTGTTGCAGAACTTCTATCAATAGCAAATCCATGAAACTTATACTGAATCCTTTATCCTTTTATAAAGGATATTGTCATATTGCTTTAAGTAAATTTAAGACACGTCTTTATGCCTTAGAAATCGTTGATGTAAAACTGTCTACTGCCCATTTCAGAATATGTAATCAATTTAATAACATTTTTGATAAAACACTACAAGTAAGTGCAATTAAAAAAAATGAAAATCTGGGAATAGGCTTTTAAAATTATCGAGTGAGATAACTACTTGACGGAGAAAAAACAAGCAAAATAGTAGTAAGATCAAGCTTCCTCGATGTTAGCCTTTTATTAACAGAAATTTTAATGAAAATACTGTAAACTAAGGTTATTGAAAAGCACTCTCTTCTGGCTATCTATAATAAAGAGTATTGGCAACAATATCAACGTTTAATGGATTTTGTGTAAATAGTTCACATTCTGTATAGCAAACAACCGAGGTTCGACAGTTGTGTACACACAGGCTCTGACACCGGCTAATGTACGTAACCTACGCACCCCAACTATCGCATTAGTAACCAACCAGTACATATGTAGCGTGGGGTGGGTAAGGCGTGAGAGTTACTAATTTTGCCCATAGTATACTTGAAAGTAAATAAAATAAATAAATAAAATAGCTTTATTTATTCCACATAAAATAAATTCTCAAGTCACAACTACCAATTAAAATGAAAAGGATAATTTTAGACACTACAATTTTACCCTGTCTTACATATGGTTGCCAAACGTGGATCTATGATCACAAGGCGAGACATAAAATACTGACCACTCAGAGGGCAATGGAAAGGAGCTGTTTAAATATAAAACTGAGAGATAGAGTAAGAAACACAGAAATTCGGAAGGTTACCAAGATAAAGGATGCTCTACACTGCTCGCAAAGTCTAAAATGGAGGTGGGCCGGTCATGTGGCGAGATATGATGACAGTCGATGGACAATCAACATCACGAAAAGGAACGGACCGTTTGGCGTTAGAAAGAGAGGTCGCCCGTGCGCCAGGTGGCAGGACGAGATTGTGGCCTACGCAGGAAGAGACTGGATGACCACCGCCAAAAACAGAAAAGAGTGGAATTCTTTGGAGGAGGCTTTTACCCTGTCACTTGAAAGTACATCTACAAATATCTTCTTAGATGTTTGACATATACAAACAAAGTCACATGAAAATACTATAGATAAGTGAGCCATGAATATAAATAATGAAGAATGTATTATTTTCCATTAAATTACACGTATAGGAAATACTCGTATATTCATTTGCTGCAGATTCGGTCATAAATCATTGAGATAGGATGACAATGGATCTTTTGTGTTACAAGAGCGATGACAATCAGCGTGAACCAGGGTTTTAGTATATCAGACCGTGTGACTTATGACCGAGCTTGCAGTGGGTAAATAATTTTACTATAATACTGTATACTGACTGATAGCAAAAATACAGAGATGTAATCTAGTTTGAGAAGTAAGTGCGATTTCAATTGTTTGTGCAATGGTATACTTATACCCGTCTGATAAGGATGGATGTAAGATCTGAATCGTTTTTGTTAGTGTGGACAATTTGGACATAAATCAATATTATATTCATCCAAAAAATATATGTGTAACTTATATACTATATGTCCGTGTTGGTTACATATCCATCTTGATATAGAAAATTCTTAAGTATTTGGAAGGATAAAATAACTTTCTAAAAATAATTACGAGCTCCGATCGAGGATGCTTACTTTTAATTGTAAATAGTAATTTAAAAAAACGAATACTAACACAGTGTCATGTATAATAATGGTCTTTATACACAAGCAACCTTCTGGAGTAACTACTGCAGTAGCAAGCAATTGGCTTACTTTTTTTGTAAGGTAATGAACCAAGAAAATACATTGGAAAGTATAAAAGTATTAAAAAAAATTAATCACTTATTATCGTAATTATGATGCTTTAAAAAAAAATAGGAAGTTAAGCACTGCGTTTTGCAAGAAACTTAATTGCTTTATAATGTTAATGGGACATAGAGCTTTATAATAGTTTCTGAAACTATCGGCCAGAATGGTATAACACTAATCAGAGTATTTAGACAATAACTTCGGCTGTAAAACCTTACCAAAAACGCAGGTGCTTGTGTGAGGAGCAGCTAGTAATGTGTAACTTACATCAAACATAACAAATATTAATGGCTAGATATTGCCTGTGTCTTCGCTCCCGTGATAATATCTTATTTCGTGTCTCTAACTTTGCAACCGACGAACTTTCAGACAACTCTTCTCAAATCATTACTATTATACCCGATTAGTAGTGAAATTTTCAGGGATTTCTTTTCTAGGGTACCCGGTGGTTCCCGTGGTTTCCCGGCTACTGGTATAGGAGACCGCGTGCGGTTTTGAATCGATTTGAGATCGACATAAGTACCCCAGCGGTTGAGGGGATTTCCGCACAGAAAAAACCGGTGAAATTTTCAAAAATACTTTCTTAGTTATACTACTACTATTAATACTACATAAAGAGCATCAGCTGCATAAATTTCAAGTTTGGATGGATGAATGGATCAGTCAGTCATAGCATGTAATTTTTATAGATTATACCGATAGAAAAAACTAAGTGAATTTATTTTCTCAGTGTAGTTACGCCATTAGGGGGAATGTTTTAGGGTTCTATTAGTTTCATTGTTTCTATAAAAATATTTTGCAATAAATATTGATAAGACAAAAACGAACAGTATATAAAGTTACTACGTTTTCAACTTTCACGTTGAATGATATTTATACTTTTCTTAATACTGGAATTAACACGACCAGTAGGAGTTACATACCTTGGAATTGTGTGACGTTTCACAGTATAACTGTAGTCACCGGTGAATTGTGAGCACGGTCAGTGCAACCTGGCTTTACTTATTGATCGCGTCAATTCTCGTACTACCAACTATAGTACTCGTATACTAAGTTGTATTATATGATTGTGTATTAAATGTATAGCTTGTGTGTAATGACCTTAAATGTAAATGCTTTAAATATAAATGTAACCGAGTTAAATAAGTTAATGTATTTAGTTTTGAATGTGTATTTATGTACAGGGTACGAAGTAAATACTGATGACGTATGACGTGAAAAGAACTATTTTAAACAATGTACAATATATTTTTAATTGAATGTTATGATGATTGTTTTGTCACAACAAAGTTTTGTTTTATTGTGTGCCGGAATGATAGCATGTTATGTAGATGGATAAAACACTCCTTATTTAAAGTGGTGTTTGTAATATCTATGGAGTAAATATAAAATAAATAATAATAAAGCTTCTTGAATTTCGTTCAGAGTAAGCTTTGTCTAAAGAAAACTGATTTTTCTGATATACTTTTTTTGTTTTAAAATTACACACTGTATGTGTGTATAAAAACGTGTATTTCTGAAGGGGTAGGTCATATTAAACTCTAACTATAACTTTAAAAAATTAAAACAACGAATGTTTTTTTCTAAAAAAATCTAGAAGTTTTAGGTACACACAACCAGATGCTTTCATTATCTGTATGATCACCGAAATACAAAACCCTGAGGAACCTTCATTATAATTATGTTCAAACAAATTTCGAGCAAAAAATGAGGCCGTTTCAAAAAGTTAATATTTATATAGATGTTATTAGTACCGGATCCTTTTTTAGGTTAACTCAGCTGAGTTTAAACAAATGAATAAAACAGAAATCCTCAAATAAACCAGAATCCAGAATATTTTCCCTGGTGTATTTGCATGTTTCCAATTGGTACTGTATACATTTTTAAATCATTTTTTTTGTCATTATTTTGAGATAAAATTCAAATAATTGGACTTAGGCTTTTTTTTATTATCCTTCTTATGATATATTACGTTAGGACTCAGTTTTTGAGTTTGATTTGTCAATTTCAAATTGAACCAACGAACTTTTTGGAAAATTGTTAACGCTTTGTATTTATTTATTTGTAATATGTCATATATTTGTAAATACGTCCGAGTCCTGCCGATGATATTCCTGTTAGTACCGTTTTCAAAATATATTTTTTTATCAAAAATCACTTGTGTGTGTATTACATCAAAAGATTGTTGTGATAAAATTCGTTAATAACTTTAAACTTTAATTTTTAAAATTCCTTTGCAGCACATAATTATGTATAACTCAAAAAAACAGTAATCAAAATCCAATATGATGCGATTATGTTTAATATTTGTGCCATAGCGTTTCGTTTTAAAATTAGACTAACTTTCGACTCAAATGGATTTAAAATAAGGCTGTATTTACACTGCTGATATGAAGTAATAAAATTCTCACTCCTTTATGGTTCAAGTGAAGTGAGATGTGAAACGAACAGGTGTGCAGGTTCTGCTCAAACTTAAAAAAAAACACCACCCAGTGTAAACACCGCCCAATGTTACTATGACTATGTAATTGTAGCAAATATATTTAAAAAATTCTGATACAATAATATAATTTTCAAATTAACAGAATTGCCATTGTTGATTTAGTGTTTATTATTAAATTATATTTTTTTAACAAATTAATTTGTTTTTTTATTACTTACTACTATTATTTCTATCTATATTTATTCTATAATCTTATTATATTCTATAATCTGCTGTACAAACATATGTGACAAACTTTACGGATAGATGTAGCCCTAAAAATTCCGAGAACAGTCTATCTACAGAACTTCGATATCGCCTAGTATTTAGGTTGCTCCACAACCTCAATACTAGGCGATATCGATGGCAGTCGCTCCTCGTAAAGATCAAAGTTCAGCCGTATTGTAGTTGACTTAAAGCCGATACCAACCTACTTTGGGAAAAAGGCTCAGAGAAAAAATTACTGCTTAGCACAATGAGATTTGACCTTATCACTTAGGTGCTAACGAAGAACAAAACCCGAGAGTGTATATTGGTTCAGTGTTCTCAGGAGCAAACGAGCAGACAGGTCAGGTGATGGCTGCCATTAATTCCTGCAACGCAAGAGTCACATGCGCGTTGCGACCTTGCTTCCCCCCCCCCCCCAGAATAAAGCAGCGGATACTCGATAAAGAACAGCGAAAGAAACGCTTAGCAAAAGTTTTCTTTAAGGCCGTTTCCCTCCGGTCGAGCCCGACCATTTGTGCCGAGGCATCGCTCTCCTACATTTCTCCTGGTGGTTTTAAGTGTTTCCACGGTCCACTCAAATGTCCTGCTGGCGGTAGTGTCGCGCTTCGGGTCGTTGATGTTGACAAGTATCGGTTAGGCTATGCAGTCTGTCCTTTCTTCAGAAGCTTAACCCAGACTTTATACTGGACTTACATAGTTTTCTTTAATATTGATGACGGACTAGAATAAAAGATATATCTGCGGTTTGTTTCGGTGTTTCTTCCCAGAGCGAACCTTAGGAAATGTCGGCGCCTTCTAGCTGTAAACTATGACTTGTAAAAATATCTGAAAAGATTTACTTACAGAAATAAGTGTGATTTATTTGTATTATGAGTTAGTACTTTTTTCCTCAAGCTTCATTTTGTTTGTGCAATGGCAATAGAAATAATTGGCAATGTAATTTATCTTAGAAGTTCTTAGAATAACAGAGGTTTGTGCGCAGTCGCTTAGAGGTTATTCATGCTTCTGACACGTTTTTAAGAGAGAAGAGAAGCTGAAGTTTTTAAAGGGAGACTTACATTTAGGCGTGAACGTCCGATTGTTGACCGAATGACGATGATGATAAATAATGATGATTTCACACCAACCTGACGGGCCTGTTAGTCTAGCAGTTAATGACCCTGGCTGCTAAGCCGGAGGTTGTGAGTTCGATTCTCACCCAGGACAAATATTGTGTGAAGAGCACTGTCATTCGTTCTGTGTCTGGGTGTAATTTATCTATAATATATATGTATCTAATTTTTTTATACTTAATACATAATACAAAAATAATAATTTTAAGAGTTTAAAATAATTTAATTTTATGACCTACCCATGTCATTACATAGGTTGGGATCGAGTTTGCAATAAAAAAACTGATAACTAATATACTAAGTTATATTCTTGCCATATACTTGAACATTTTGACAACCCACTAATTGTATCAATTTACTGTATCGTAGCAAACAAAGCCTTTATATTCCTTCAGGTCATATCACAAGTTCCAATTACAGTTACCTTAAAGAATATCGTCCATTGTATGAGAGCTAATCATATCTTTTATGTGATCGTTAAATGTGAGGGCGGCCATAATGATGTTATATAACACATTGTTAGTGTTTATGATCCCAGGACACTGAAGCCAAGGGTATCTTCTAACACTTATGTGGTTCATTAAAGAGTCTTTGTGTCTCCCACGGCTCATTACGTCGCTGGAGTTAGGGGTGCAGTGGTCTGTCAGAATTAACTAACACTACACGGTTTTTCGTCAACATCGATATAAGTATTTCTAAGGACCCGGATATACTCTAAGGACTACGGCTTATTTTTAAGGTATTCTTTAAATTTGAATAAACTTTTGGGTGTGTGTTTTTGTATATGTGTGTGTAGTAAAAAAAAAATGCAGCGTACTCTTGCACATACGTACGCACTCATTAAAAACACAGCACTGCAACGTGCATGTACAAATGTACAATCATTCGCTGTTCAATAAATACCAATAGTCTATACGTGAAAGTAATTTTGTCTGTCTATTATTTCGTTGCTCCTGAACCACTAAATACATTCTGGTTATTTAGTATCCAGATTGGAGGTGAATTAAAGAAGGATAATGGTTACGCTATTAGATTTTTGTTTAATAAAAAATTTGAAAGACACCAATTTGTTTATAAATATTCTTTGTAGATATTTAAATTTAATTGAGTTTACACAAAAATCGTTACAAATAATTAACGACTTTGGATCCCTAGAGTTAAATGAGTATACATATCACGTGTTTCCTGTGATTTCTTTTATTCCAATGTTGGAAAACAGCAACATTAATAAAAACGAACAGGCAATAGGTTCGGAGCTATTATAAAGAAGCTTTTAAAACAATACAGCATACCAGTTCAGAATAATCGGATATTATTTTACGCTTGATGGGAATAACACACTTTTAAAAAGTATTTACATGTTGCTAAGATCAATTTTTGTTTGAACCGACCTGTGTTACTTAGAACTTTATTGCCATGAATAGTATTTTATATATATATATTGGCATGGTGATTGCTTAGAAATGTACCCATTTGTAAATTGTAATCTTAATATTAATAAATAATAGTTAACAACGACAGCTGACAGTGGTATTCCTCATGACAGGGCAAATAATGATTCGGGGGGTTGTTGGATTTGGTATTAGTGATCCTGACTGTAAGCCGGAAGTCGTGAGTTTGATTTCCACCCAGGAAAAATCATTGTGTAATGAGCATGAGTAGACCAAAACCGCCTTTCTAAGGAGAGGCCTATGTCCAGCAGAAAATTAATAAAGACTGTTGATGATGAGCACGAGGATTACTTCTGTGTCTGGGTTTAATTTATCTATAATATTTATAAATTAAGAAATATATAAGTACATGCCATAGTAGAGGCTTAAATAAATGAATCAAATTTTATTTATTTATTGAGGCCTATTTACAGAATAAACACAAACATTTATCCACATAATTGTTTCAAATTAAGTTTACGTGTGGCACGTGAACTTAATTACAAATATGTACATCATTCACATATAGACAACATAATAATTATAAAAATTAAAAATTAGCATCTTTACACGACCAGGATGGCATAGTGGTTTGTGTAACGGACTGCTATTCCAAAGGTCGCGGGTTCGATTCCCGCTCAAGTCAAACATTTGTGTGCATGAACATTTAATGTTTGATTTGGTCTGGGTGTTTCTATGTATAATATGTATGTATTTACAAAAAAAAAGTATATATGTATTTATATCAGTTGTCTAGTAGCCATAGTACAAGCTCTGCTTAGTTTGGGACTGTGTGAATGTAGTAAAAAATAATAATATATATATACATAACTAAGACTTAACTAAAAACTTATGCACTTTACGAGATCAGCAGACTAGATTATATTATTAATATTGAAATTGTACCAAGTTAATTGTACAAAGAAAACCATAAAAATCTAATAATGAAAATAAAAATATATACTTCTGAAAATGTACTACACTATACATATAAAAACTTATGCTAAATTAAATGAGTGCCATCGATAATTTGCGCTTAAAATGTTTAAATTGGTCGTGTAAGAAATCAAGGCCTAGTCTCCTCCATGAGTGATTGTATGTTGCAATTTGTCTAGTTAGAGGAGCTTGATAGGCGACGGGATCCTGGCGGTTCATGTGGTTTGCCACATCAGTACAGTAGTAGAGGTACAGTAAAAAAGTATCTTCAAGTACTATTACATAATCTTTAAAAAACACGGGATCATCTATTGTCTCTCGTTATAACAACAATTTTAAATTACTTATAAAAACCGGTTAAGCCATTTCGGTGGAGAAGGATTATAAATATACGAGTACGCTCATATAAACTCTTCGTGTAAGTAAATTTTCTACAATTAATAATGCTTTATTTGCTTGCAACATTACCATTAATAAATGAGAAAATATAAAACTTTTGAAATATTCTCTCTTGAATTCTTGGAACTAAGTTACGCGTTACATTTATAACAAACATTTAAAACATCTCTTTGTCTATAGTCAGTCATCAATCATAATAGTAATTTATTCACAATACATAATGATTGTTTATGCTTTCAATATCATATACCCTAAAGTTCTAAGTATGATATTTCAACCTCCTATTTAAAAAGACTAGACAGAAGGTTCAGCAAATTCGCCGATAAGGAATCCTTCGTTTTATGTTCAGATCAAACATAGGCCTCTAGGGGTTTCTGTCCCAAAAATGTCAGCAAAATAAAACTGTTTTTATTGCTACGAGCTCGTAGACGTTCGCTACGGATTCGTAGCCTCTTGCCGATGTTTATCGTAGCGCTACGGTAGTTTTTTTTTGTATGTTTTTTTACCTTCCGTAAGTAAAACAGTTCTTAAGGACTTATATAATATACAGGGTGTAAGGGACTTCGTAAATAATACTGAAATAGTGTATTCATACGATCATTCTGAGTCAAAAATCATTAGAATTTTCTTAGGAGGAGAACACGAATAATGTTGTATTACAATTTCAGTTTTTTAACATAAAGATTTATATGCAAAAAACAATAATTGTTTAGTTAAGCGTGAGCGTTAAAATGGATCAATAAAAGTTTACTTGTTCAGGTAAAACCTTTTTCAAGGTAAAAACAATTTCTATAAGAAAAAACTTACTAATGAACACCTATTGCACAAATTTCGTCCTTTGAAAATATATTGGAAAAGTTTTCGCAGCGCCACTCTCATTCGGAGAGTTTCTAGCTTTGTGTGCCATAATGAAGGTAGGTAGGTAGAAGGTAGGAGGTTATCATCAATATGAAGTTAGCAAAAAAAATGTGGAAATTTGTGTTAAATTTATTTGTGGTCGGCGCAATGAGTTTTCCTCTTCCATCACTTATTCTCTTCATCACTCGATAGATTACAACATACTTACTCCTTTTCTAGTCATATTATATTTCACGCAGTCCTTCATTTCATTGTAAAATGGTTTTGAAATTTTTTCAATTCAAATTATTCTTATATATAGTATAAATCGAAATACTGTTATGCTAAGGTCCTGTTTGAAGTAAAATGTCAAAGCAGTACCTAATTATGACAAATGATTCTCTATGGAAAGACTTAAAGTTTCACAAGGTACAAATTTTTATCATCAGAAACAACAGTTCGTCATATCCATCACTGCGAGGCGCTCAGCGTCAAGGTTCGTGAAGTCGTACTGTGAGGGGGAAGTTAGGAAGTTTAAATTATGCAAATCACTATTGTGTCAATGCTCAACACCTGACTCTAACTGTGGACAGTAAGCTCATCATATCCTCTAGGAATGTAGTCTTTGCAATAATGAACGTAATATAATGTTGAATAGCTTACAGGTGACACCTGGGGCGGTATTCTATGGGGATCTTGTGTCAACTAACGTAATTGTTCGTGCGTTTAGGCGATTCTGCCGTACATATTAAAGCAATCAAATATAGGTCACAGGACCCATAATATTTTGTGGCCACACTACTGGGAAGCACCACGCTTACCTGTTTAAAAGGGTGGATGCCTAATTTCACTTCATATTGTCTCCCGCTTTGCTAAGGAGGGAAGTGGATTTATTATATTCGTTGCGGGTTTCAAGACAGCTGATTTTTTTCCTGGGACTTCCCGAGTGTCATAACTCGGTGTGCTTGTGGGTCACTGCTGTTGATCTTGGTATACACGAGTTACAATGGTAGGCATGTGGAATTCATTAATCCCATTTAAAATAAAGTTGTGATTAATTAAGCGCCAGGCACTGCGCCGGGCCTCTTTACTTATTGGTAAAAAAAACTCTGTTGGGGATAGAATGAATACGATAGCGAAAGCCTCTATCGTTAACATTTACAGGTAGTGGTTGGCTATACTAACTATTTTGAAATATACATATAATTGTGTTATGTACGAAATTTGGTGTGATCAAGTAATAAGAAATACGTAACAGGTCAATTTATTTAATGTATCCATAGCACCATAAACCGAAATATATCCTAAAATATAAAAAATTTGCAAATACAATTAGGACCCAAAGATACATTCAATGCTAACATTTGATGCCATTAACTATTTGGGACACATCCCTAACTCAAGTAGGCTGTTGAGGGACTTTATGCGAGTTGATTGTGTTCAGGGAAGTAGCAAAAAGGGGCTTAGAGGGGTAAATAGCCACACACTGGGTTTACATTATTGCGTCAATAACCCTTTTTGTCTGTGAAGAATTTCTGAGTATACCTTTTTTCTAAATCTTATTAAACCTGTAAAATTAGATAAGCAATCTATTCAAGAGTTTTAGAAAGTTTTAGAATAAAGGTACTCACTACAATACAGTACAATGGATTTTGAACCTCAATCATTCACAATAAGGTAACATTTTACTTTATAAATATTTCGATTATTCTAAGATTTTTTTTTTTTTTTTTTTTTCATTGTAGACCCGTACCTGGTTCCCCGGCTATTAGTACCCGAGACGGCGTGCGGACATGCCACCGGTGGTATCCGAGGGGATTTCCGCACGGAACAAAAAAAAAAAAAAAGGGTAGACCCGTGCTTCACTTAGGTTCTCCACCTGGGTGAAGCACAGGGACCATATAATAAGGTTTCGTGCTCCAACTAATGACAGTGATGGCATCATTGTACAATATCTTTAAACACAAACACAATTATGAAAAAATATCGACACCAGTATTCATTTTTTATCATTTGTTAATTCCAAGTTAAAATAATGTTCTCTAAAAAAGAGGTTTACACTAAGCTCGCACGTTATACAGTGGAACATCAAAATTTCAAATTATTGATTGCATCGTGCAGCTTGTTTTTAGTAGTACACCACATTTAGAATTAAACTAAATAGCTAATGGATTGTTATATACAACCACTGCATAGTTTGAAACTAGATAGCGTTGTGTGTCAAATGTCCGAAATATATAATTATTATTATCAATTTAATTTGCATGGCATATGTTGTACACAATACATAAAAAATTATGAATCTTATAAAATCACTAACCTTTCTTCGTCTGAACTCCTAAAAGTATGTGACGAAATCTTTATTATACGAGTATTTATGTGTACTGGACAGCTAATTGAACTTTAATTATCGAAGGAGATATTTATTTTAATATTTAATGATTCTTAATATAACAAAATTTACTCAGAACACCAGCACTGCAGAGAGAAGGAAAACTTTACACAAACCCTATACCAACTCGTCTGGCCAGCGTAATATAGTAGGCCAAAAAAAAAAACCTCCTTTCTATGGAGAGGCTTATGTCCAGCGGTGGACTGGTTAAGGCTGTCGATGATAAATGTGAATATTACATAAGTTTTAAACCCAGCTCAACATCAGGTGAAGAATGTTCTGTTTTTTACCAGATCGGTTGAATTATAATCGTATTAAAAAGTTATGTTAAATGTTACTATATGCGTCTTATATAGTTATGTATACACAAGAAGTAAACACTGCAGTCGGTAAGTCTGTGCAATGCTTCGGAGCACTCGCCATAATACAAGCGACAGAGAATGCATAGTGAAGCTACGAATACATATCTACACAACGCTATAACAAAATAAAAATTATATAAATTTGAATTTCGTGATATGTCAGGATTTAAAGATATTAAAATATATATATTTATCGTAATTGCATTATTTCTTGTATATATATATACACACTGTCTATATATACACATACTTTCATGTCACGGCATGTAAAAGTCTTATTTACTCGTAGTATACACATCTTAGTAACGAAAAAACACCGATAACGATCAAAGATCTTAAAACATCTCACAATAACAAGGTGAGATTAAATCAACTGAATACGAATTTGTCTAAATAACATCACTGTATTAAGTTAACGTATTTTTTTTATACAAATTTCAAAACACGAGCTTTCTATTTGATAATATTACCTTTTGAAAAGTAGAATCCATTAAATACGTAAAATAACAACTTTATTGAAATCTAAAACCTTTGAACTTTTTAAATTTATTTGCTAATATAAAATTCATACCTGAATAAGGTTATCTATTATATACCACACAAACCATCAAGGTTTTATCCATGGTATACACACAGACACATCTCGGTTAAAATTATAGTCGAGTATTAAAGGTATACATAATTGGTTGATATATAAACAGTATAACTTAAAACATTAGTTCGTGAATTAGGCACACAAACATTAATTAACTACACCTAGGCTAGTTTACATCGTATTGGAGAAATTATTTTATCATATTTATTAAGCTATAGTTATGAATATCAAGCAAATATTAGCTGCTGTATCAGAGAAATAGAAGCATTTACGATAAATATACCTTATCTCTTAATAAACTACTAAGGTATATAAAATAATATTATTAAATCCTATAAATTAATTATTTCAAGATAAAATAAAGCACCCTACACTCGAGCTGTATTTAGGCTTATATTAAATCAGTTTATCTCTCTTATTAATTAACTTAATATATTAAAAATATCTACTAAATGTATCTCTATCTACTGATATGCTGGTATCAATATTTTGATTTGATTTTGTTAATGAGCTTTGAAAATATAGTAGCCATATTAAACTACTCGCATCCTGACACGGTTTGATGTAACATATTGTGGTTGGATTCATAAGAAATGAGGCACAACTCTAATGTAGATGAATATAGAAATATAGCAGTTTTTAAGCGTTTACAAACTTACTTAAGATGTTTATATATACGGATTATATTATCATTCTAGATACATTTGTACACCAAATTTGAGCACAATTAGACATCGTAAAGTGATTAATCGAGCGTCCAAGATTCGTGCCGAACACACATACATCCGAACATTGCAAGTTAAATAAAACCTTCACCATCAACCTACCGCAGTCCACTGCTGGACATAGGCCTCTCCCATTGCACGCCACTTAGATCGATTTTGGGCTTCTCGCATCCAGCTCCTTAAAACAAAAAAAGACTTAATAAAACCTTTAAAAAGAAAAATATTTTAGAGACAGAAATATTTTTAGCTTGGGTATTATTGCCAAAGTTTTGTACGGCAAAGTTTTTAAGTCTCACACAATTTAGTTAGGGAGTTTGAATACAAACAAGAACATTAATAGACCACCCTCAGATAATAAGGTAGCGCAAAATTTCTTCTGTTTTCGACCACGCACTGCTTAATTTATGTGTCGTTTAGGGAAACAAAGATTATGCACAGCATTTGAAATAAGGAAAAATTTGTTTTTGGCTTTAATAAAGAACAAAGGTGTATACTATATTCGGCTATTACTAAAATATTATGATATTACCTATCGACACATAGTCGACATCTAAAATTAATCAGAAATGTAAATTCTTTTCCATTCTTGAATGACGTAATAAATCTTTTTGCAATTTGAAAAAGCAATTTCAATTAAAAATTGGAAGCCTTTGATATTTTTAGCGTAAAATTCTCAACTGCTGTATCGTAGGTCACCATTTATAGTTAGTTTTGTTGTAATATAGCATGCATTTATAAATACGATTGACTATAAGTCTCTAAAACATTTTTTATTTTACTAAAACATAATCAAATAATTTATTGTATGGTTGTTATATTTATACAATGCTTTATGTAAAAATGCCGAAACATCTTTATTATTCTTCTTCTTCTTGTCAGTGTCGTGACATCGGGTGCTGACATCATATGCAATTTCTGCATTGTCTTAGTTTACATTCGATTCTATTGCTGTAGTACAAAACGGGAGTAAGTTTTTAAATTTAAAAAAAAGTATACAAAGGGATTTCACAACTTATCTTTTTACTTTTTCGTAAGTTAAAACTTTTGTAAAATTATAATTATTATTAAGGATAAGGTAAATTTTTGTTAAAGGGCTCGGGTTTTCCGATAACGTGACTCTGACCTACTTAAACTATTGCTTATATTCCCCAACCCCTATCAGCAACATCCCATTCTTTCAACTGTCCTTTCTTCTTACCTACATACATACATACTCTCTTCGACTTGCTTCCCACTTTCATATCTTTAATTCCCAAGTGCGCGGTGGACAGCATTAGGCTTTTCCCTATTAGGGAGGACCAAGTTATGATGTGCAAAATATAGACGTTTAATACGCCTCCCCTCCAGAATACCCCCGTGAGTATATATCATATATGTCTGTATAAAAAAAGCAAATATATTTTCACCTTATAATTTTAAATTATTCCACAGAATTTAAGTTTATGCTATGAACATTGATCTGATCTCAATCTAAACTAGACTATCGATATACAATGGTATATCAGGTGTGTTACTGTTTTTTCCTTTTATATGGAGTATCTGCACGTACGGTACGTTTGGTTTTATCGTGTCACATTCAGGAAATGCCTAGCGGAGTATACTTTAAATGCCTTTCCTTGTATCTTACTTACGGAGTAAAATCGTGTGGGCGGATATGGCATTTAAATGGTGCTATCACTATATATTATTATCTCAAAAATTCAAACATTAGTTGCGTGATATTAGTTGAAAATTACGCTGCGTTTAGTTATGCTTGATAGAAGTGATTGCAAACATTCAGCAGAAAGTTTTCTGTTCACAAGATCACCAGATCCTGACTTATTCATAGGCTAAGGGACTAAAAAGCCATTTAAATACCTATTATTCACTAGGTATGGTATAATCCGGTACAATATTCAACACTTAAGCAATAATATTCGAGACTGTCTTAATGGGTACCACTAAAAGTGCCTAAAAAAATTAAAGAATAAAAAGAGGCTCAGTCTGATAGAGGTGAAAATTTGGTAGGTGATAACACTATAGGCATAAACGTTTTTTAAAACCATTTTTTTATTTGACTGGAAAATAAGACCCAGACGATGTTATTTCAGGTCCCCCCTCGATCGACGCCGCACCTAGTAAAACTCTATCCTGGGTAATAATAACTTTACACATTGCACACACGGCAGTCTGATCCCAAATTAGGCTAAAGCCTACTGTACATCTTGGGAACAGTGATGTAGAGATGCAAATGAAATGAAGTTACGAGATTTCTCTAAACTTTAATTTAAACTATGTACTAAGTGTATCTATATTAAAAATAAATTAATCTGCGTTATATTTTCAGGACTTAAAAATATTGTTTTTATTATTCTTCGTTTGGACTCGCGGACTAAAACCCAATAAGGAAAAAACAAAACACACTGTAAAAGTAACAGCCCAGTTTATTGGTACTTTAATACTTTTTTTAGGCACTTAATGAGAAAGTGTTGTGGATTTTGTTTAAGAGAACAAAGGCTAAGTTTAAATTGCACTGAGAGTTTTTAAAAGCATTTCTGCTCTTTCTGACATTTTTCTCGGATTAGAGTTTAGATAGTTCACGAATTTTTTTCTACAAAATGAAGTTCCTTTACATTTTTCCCAAACTAAGTTGGGGTTGTTTAAGTCTACTACGATACGGCAAATCTTCGATTGTTGCCGGTTAGATTAGGTCAGTCTATGGATGGCCAGCCATTCTTAATACATTGAGACCCCTCCCCCCAGCCCCCCTCATACGAACATCTGGTAGTTGGAGCCTTAGAAAGTCCGACAACAGTATTTCTATAGAAGCCAAGTATTTGGGTTGTAGAGGTCTGGTGGCAGTCGGTGGAAAGAAACAGAAAAAAGCTTAACACCGGTTTTGTGTGAGGCCGTGGTATCACTCCGGTTTTAATGTTTTAAGATTTTTATAGGCCATTTAAGAACACCGTTAATATATGTATGTATATACTGTAGACATGTTAGTTCATCACTTAAGAAGACAAATATGTATATACTGTATATACTGTAGACATGTTAGTTCATCACTTAAGAAGACAAAGTATTATTATGTCATTCACAGTCAATCTAATCTAAGAGGTACTGTTTGACGTTTCATACTTTTCAAGCCGTTAACATCTTTGCATCGGCGTAACTCACATAATTAAAATAAACTTTTCCGTAAAACCATGGAATTATAAAGCTATTTTTATTTTATCACAAGATGTACAAACTAAATTTAAATGTAAATCTTTAATACAAACTTTTTTTTAACTTCGTTTCAAAAACGTAGTAATTAGGTAATTACTACGTTTTTGAAACGAAGTTAAAGTAAAAAAAAGTAAAGGTAAGGTAAAGGACCTCCTTTACCGAACTTTACCTTTACGAATGATCATTAAAATGTTAAAATAATCGAATAAGACATCTTTTAGTATTTACAATACGCGCCATACAAATCTGTGCCAATGAAGTTAGCTTCAAACCGAATGTTGCGCAGGTACTCTCGCGAACAAAAGTACTGAGCATAAAAATACTTCTATTTATTTTTGCGTGAGTTATTATTTATTTATTTCATTTCTATTAATATAATGAGTTTTGTGCCCATGTTCGCTTCGGGACAGATTGGCTTTAAGACAGATTCAGGCAGATGTACAGTCGTGTAATCGTGTTGAAATTGTCTCTATGTAGTTTTGCTGAATATGTCATCACATCCGGATAACAAATAATACCTGCAAGCAATTTTCAACCTAATGATTATCCTCAATATCAGATTTTGTTTCATAATAGTGATCAGCGCAATTGATAAATGCCAAAAATATGTTTTAAGACAAAATGTTATAAAGGTGAAAAATGTTTGCAATAGTTTTTTATTAAATGTTTATGTTGAATACCACAAAATTAGGTGCATGGCGTTTCTTCGAACTATTTTGCCAGTTGATATGCCCATTGTTAACAATCATATGTTCTTGAAATTAGACCTTGTGTTATTTATTTGTCTTTATTTATGTGTAATTATTTTTATAGATGTTTATTTGTTGTATGTGATGGACATTACTTATATAGATTTACTAGTGAACCTAAGATATAATAATATACGGACTTATACAGTAACATACATAAATCTGTAAAACTGTAATCGATTAGTAAATATAAAGAAATGACATTGATATCTCTTAAGAATCGGACATGTAGCAATCTATTTCTTTGACCTCCTCCTTATTCTTCAATCTGTCATAACTGTCAAACGGTACCTCTTAGATTAGATGGGCTATAGTAACTTATATTATGCAATGTAAGCAATCTTTACTAAGCACCAATTAAAATTAATAACCTACATAAAATACATAAAGATGTTTTGAAAGATGACAAAGAGGTTAGTTAACAAGAACAACAATTTTATAAAGTTATACTTAAGTCCTGTCCGTATACCTGTCTGTGTGGTGACGGATTAAGAATACGGAGTGTGAGCCGTGGGTGTAGTGAGAGCCGACTAAGGGGCAGGCTTTGCAGGACAACAACACTGCAAAGAGAAGGAAAACTTGACGCAAACCCAAATATAGTAGGCCAAAACTTCTTTTCAAAGGAGTGGCCTTTGTCCAGCAGTGTACTATTAAAGAAGAAGAAGAAGTGTACTATTAAAGGCGCTTGATGTGACTTATTCATAAGTATCCTTTAAATCTGTGAAGTAACGTTATTTATAACCCTGCAATATCCTGGATCCTCCAAGCAAGCAAAACGATCATGCCTTGCGGACCGCGGCCCAACAAAAAATGAAAAATGACAAATTTTTAATACATAGTAGTCGGCGTGAAAATTTTCATTGCGCGATAGAGGATGAGTAGTTACTCTGTAGTTCATCAAAAATGGCAAATGCCAAATTAATTTTTGAGTATTTTGAATTTATTTTTAAAGATAATTTACAATACAGAACAGAATTGGCTTATAACACTCACAGCTTATGATTACATAAATAAATAAATCTCATATGAACTATAAACATGACAGTAATTTGTGAGACAGTAAGGTTAACAGTACAACTATCAAATATTACATTTTATTATTAAGGAGGACGTTAACTACGCAACAGCGTAGGTGCTTTGTGGTATTAAAGAGCGAAAAATTATTGTTTGTAAATATTAATAGATGTTTTGCATGGTTTTCCTCACCCATTCATGTTATTAAGACCTTTAAACAATAGTCTATCTACGTGTTCATATATGATGTAAGTTTACAAGAATTAAATATCGTTAAAAAAAGGTGTGGTAGCGCCTTGTATGGAGTCTGAGTCATACTTGCACGAGTACTTTTATTGCTCGTCGATCGACTCCGAAACAGATCTTTGACAGTAATTTGATGTAAAAAGGGTCATCAGTTTAGTGGTTTAGACGCAAAAGCGTAGCAAAGAAACAAACCCACCTTCATTTTTATAATAAAAAGTATGGAAGTATGGATTACATTCATAGATAAAAGATGAAAATTATGTTTTAATAACAATAATTAACTGTAAAAATCATCACCGTCTTCAAAGAGGCTGTAAACTATAATAATAATAATATAATAATATTCTACCACATTCACACAATTGTACTATGGCTTCTAGACAACTGATATAAATACATATATACTTTTTTTTTTGTAAAAACATACATATTATAGAAAGAAACATCTAGATATTATACATAGGAAGACAGAATTATACAGAGAATAAACTGTATTTTTTATTAAATACTAAACGTAAAATAGAAAAAGTAGTTTCTAACTAGATTCACAAATGACTCCGTCATTTGTGAAAGAAATGTTCTGAGGTAAAAAACTTAAAACCTTTTTTGTAGCTCAAATCTTCACTTCACAATAGCACAACATATGGTATTTGGCGGAGTTTCCAATTCGTAAATGCCTGGCGGGTACATGCTCGAGTTCACCACTACGTCGGGATCATTACTTTTACGTTCGACATTTGTGAAGAGACATCACTCATTAACCGTTGAGGTTACTGGTAGTAAAAGGAGACCGATGAGATATAAACATCCATTTCTATAAGCTGTAATGAATCTAGCTTGAGTATCCAGTTGTTTAATGAATTCACTACGTTTCTGGAAGTAATCGGCTTACAGTACTCACACAGTGTTGCAGGTTTTACTTAGTGTTTAAAAGCTTTTCTGAATGAGTCTTTGTATCAAATGCGATAGAATAAACAACATAGTTTTAGTTCCGCTTACGTAATTAAGAATAAGACGGAATAAAAATACAGAGTGTCACCACCACTACTCATCTCGTGGGCGTCGTAAGAGCTAACTAAAGGAGCAAACTACACAGGACAATAGCACTGTAAATAGAAGGAAAACTTGACACGAACCCTTCATACAAACCATGGCCAGCTTGTATAATAGGCACAAGGAGAGGTCTTTGTCCAGCTGTCCTAAGGCTGTTCATGATTAAGTAAAACATATTGCTGTGAACCAGGCACTTTAGGGATTAAACGTCACAATAAGAATGGTATGAAGATATGTTGCTTAAACGGATGGTTTGGGGAATGAAACCAATAGCTCTAGTAGGACAAGTAGTTTTGGTAATCAGACTGCTAAAAACATATATACCTACATATTAAAGAGAAATTACACCCAAACACAGAACAAATTATAGTGTTCATGACACAATATTTGTCCTGGGTTTGAATCAAATCCACGCCCTCTGGCGTTAAACGTAGGGTGGTCGTAGATTTGAAAATATTTAATATACGTTATAAATATTATCAAGGCCAAGTTCCTAAATACATACATATATGTACTGTATTTATTCCAAGACTAAGAAAATATAAATACTGATTATCTTAAAGTACATTCTAAACGTACATATGTTATAACGACTAATGCTGTTATTTATCAATTAATTATAATGAATATTGCTGTTGATCCTCGCCTTATCGTAGTTTAAAAGTCAAGTATCTCAATGGACAGATCGACTTATAGTTAAGTAGATACGCATACTTTAGAATAAAAGGCAATACATTAAAAACAGATATTCGTTGAAAGTGACCTGGAGTAATTTCCCAAACTTATCGTCTAAGTCCATTTATAAATCATATTTTTAAAGAATAGACATTTAAACGTATCGATGTTTTTTTGTTACATATTCCAATTACATAATTTAAAACATAGAAATAATAAAATGACCATATATACAAATATGTGGTTTTAAATAGTTACTACGAAGTTATATAAATTACCCACACCTCTGACACTCTACTTACACACACACGATGAAACGTGCGATGTAATTAGTGTTTATATTGATTAGTATAATTTAAAAATAAGTTAATTTGTGGATCGATAGGAACTTCAAACCTTTAAGGAAAGAGTATTCTTATCTCAAAGGCCGGACAACGCACTTGTAATTTCTAAGCTATAGCCGTTCACGGGCAGAGGGAGTCACTAGGTAGGTAGCGTGTGTAGAGTTATTAGTAATTTTAATGTTCTGTTTTGTGCCCTACTGTTGTTTCATGTAGGTAACTTTATGTATTTCAATTTTTTATAGTAAAATGTATCAATATATATTTAAAGCGTAAATTCAGACTTTCTTATTTGGTTCAAATTGAACAATCGTTTCGTCACAACATCGTTGTGTAACCTTTAAATTTGAACACACATGAATCGACTTTTTCAATATCTCCCATATTACAATAAGTTTTGAATTCGAGAACAGAAAATATTTTTTAAGCTCGAACGCTTGTAACACTATTCGTATTGATTTTGTGTGCTTATTATATGTATGTCTTTATCAGATATTAAACATTCACACATATGTTCTAAGTGGCGTGCAATGGGAGAGGCCTATGTCCAGCAGTGGACTGCGATAGGCTGATGATGATGATGATGATGATGATGACATATGTACATACATTTATTTAGACATGTAGTTTGTTAATTGACCATCATATATCATGCGGCTTTTTATAAAGGATACTATTTTCTTTTTCTTTTTTTACGGTATAAAGGGGCAAACGAGCAGACGGGTCACCTGATGGTAAGCAAGTACCGCCGCCCATGGACACCTGCAACTCAAAAGTCACAAGTGCTTTGCTGCCCTTGGAGTCCCTCAAGCTCGAGGGGGGGGGGGGGGGTTTGGGCTCCGGTAACCTCACTCACTCAGTGAAAGGCAACGAAAGAATTGCTTATCATCGGTTTTCTGTGAGGCCGTGGTATCACTCCGGTCGAGCCGGCCCATTCGTGCCGAAGCATGGCTCTCCCACGGTATTTTTTTTACTAAAGCAAATTCTATCAATTTCTAGGTATTACGTCTATGTTAAGCTAGTTGATTGATTATATTAGGATGCTTGACACGTTTAACAACTTCATCGATCACTGTAAATAGAATCACGTTACGATGACTTATATTACACGAAGTAGACTTTTTTGGGTCAGACATAGCATTGCTTGTACATTTTTATTATCCTGTATTTCCTAGTTGTACCAGAACATGTTTACCCTCTAAATTATGTAACTGGAGGTTGAAATCCTCCCCTTATCCTTAATTCTAGGCAGGAACTGGGAGGATGGCAACGCATTTGTGACTGTGCATGTGTACTCGGAAGATGCGGTAGTCACTTACCATGGTGACCCAACTACTCTGTTGCTAGGGGCCCAAAAAACTTTCCCGTTGTCTTCTTACTAGAACCTTATTTATAGTCTGCCCTGAGAAAATATATGGGCTCTGTCGCCTATTGAATAACAAGTGAATTCATCCTGGTTTGTGGAGAGCTTTTACATTTGTTGGGTCGGTCGTTTCGGCAACGAGAAAGGCAGTACTTCATCCTCAGGCAAGGGCTCATGAAGGCTGACGATCATCTATGTCCCTCCTGCGCCTGGCGTCTTTCCTGTCTCTGGCTGATATGCTTTTACGATGTTAAGGAGATAAAGAGGGATCCGTAATAAACATGTGCCTCTCTAAAGCAACTTTTTAAAGTTTAAGAGCCACTGCTTTCTTTAATAGTCTTTGCACCTATAATGAAGCATATTTTGCAGTAAACGCAGGTTATAGATCCTGGTGTTCTGCACTTGAAAATCGTATTTGATAGGATATTATTCAAAGTGCAAATGAGTGCTTGGTAATATTATTATATCGAAATAAATACTGGCCACATCGATTTATGGATTTGGTGATAAGAATACTATAAATTTATTGTCCCCATTAGCGGATTAAACTCTTTAAAAATTGCTTTTATCCTACCTATTCAACGGACGTCCACTTAGCAGATAGTGATTAGGGCTACAAGTTCCAAAATATAGCAGTAAATCGTCAGTGATCATCACTAATGGAGGGGACAGACATTTTTCGACCCATATTGGCCGGCGACCGGAGTGAGTCCCGGAGATCGTTCTTCCTTCTGATTCTTTAAAGGAAAATAGCCTACCATGAGCGTGCTAGATATTTCAGAAATAGCATAACCCCTTTCGGCCCACCACGAAGAAGAACCGTTTTTGGAGCCAACTCCCCACTACTGACACTTGTAGTGAAAGGTCACTATAGTCATTTAGCAGCCTGCAAAGTATCAAAATCGATCAAGCGAACCACACTGAATATCAGTAAGGAATTATGTTCAGTTTGATTCGCTTGGTTGAATTCGATCAGCGCTGATTGAGCATCTGTCTCACAATGAATGAATACGGAATGAATAGACGAACAATCTTGTAATATTGCTAGGTTTAATTTAATTTTTCTACTTAATTTTAGTGTAAAAGGTTTGGTAACAATAATAATACTAAGTGCTTTTTTTTCTTTAAGCTGTGTTTTATTTTGTGTATGCTGTATTTATCCGTAATTATTTCGATGACTTGTTTATGTGCTGTATTATCAGAGTGAATTAAAATGTTGATAAATCAAATAAATAAATAAATGTATCCATGGACGAAAAATATCAAACTCAAAACACAAAATATAAATTTTTACTAATTATAATCGATATTTACCTGTATAATTATCAACATTGTAATAAACATATTGGCAAACAATCGGACGTCTCGCCTGATTATAGCCGATTATCGATGTCAATAACCACTTGTAACATTGCTGATATCACTCCTGAATTACCTGCCAACTCCATTCATCTGTACCTTATAGAGTTGCCTTTTTACTAGTAGTTATTTTCAATTATAGAATCTGCTAAGATGATGTTCAAGTATAAGCCTTAACTAAATGACAGAAAAAATGAATTTTATTTTATTATAAATATAAGACAAATATGAAGATCATATTTTTGAGTACAAAAATATAAAAAAATGATTTATATTTCTGATTTGCACTGAAAATTTATATTAAAGGTACAAAAAATGTAGGTAGGATAAAATATTGTACCTTTTTGCTCAACTTTGAAACACCGCTACTAATTTATGATTATTAAAAGTCAGTTTTCGCTACCCACATTTTTACTAGCGTAACCCTTCGTGAATAAATTAAGGATTTCAGGTTAAAAACTTGCCTTACTTTATACTACTGTTTTATTAAAAACATTATAAAATGGCCCAAACATAACTGTATGTACTTTATTAAATTGGAACAAAATGCATTAAAAATCTGTTTTATAATCTATCCGATATAATATTTTCATTATGCAGGTGCTAGCGATTAGGCATACGCCTACCTGTATCTTTCGTTATACAGAACGTTGTTCAATGTCCAATCAAGTGCAAACCTATCAAAATCAGTACATTTAGATAATGTATGCCACATTCCACAAATTCAAACTCTATAATTCGGCCGGCTTATCACCTCTGTTTTCATTTGTAAGACTTATCTTGTATCCGCGTGTTGTTTTCTTTGGTTTCAGTTCAGTATCGTTTGTGTAGTCGACGCCGGAGGTCGCTGTCGCTCTCGGTTATATCGGAAAACATAGCGACAACTTGTTAAATGAACTTTGAATAAAAGGTGTTATATGTATGTGAATTGTTTAGTGATTTTTTGTGAACAGTGTGAGTGAAGTGGACAGGATTATTTTAACTAAACGGTGAGCGATATCAATACTTTTCATTCAAAACATCTATGTACTTATGAAATGATTATTAGATAAACAATCCAAATTGGAATGCTTTGGGTCTGATAAAGTAAAATAATAATAAATCAACGTGTTTTTCCATTGAAAATGTTCTTAAACAAATATTTGGCAAACTTAATTCGAAAAGGCAGACAACGACGATAGTTTTGAGAGTTCTGATTGCTTAAAGTGTGTAAGATATATTTTGTATAAACTAATACAAATATTTATGAATTATGTGTTGATTCATACCACCATGATCATTTTTCAGACATTTACTATGTTCATTTCCGGGAATTAGTGGCCGATATTTCAGTTTCGTTACGAGCGCCATGAATACGGATTTACGAAGTACATCTGGCTTTTAAGAGAAACATCTTTAAATACTTTTATGTGTTTCTTTATTAATTTTACACAAAGAGATTGTTACAAAGTGTAAATGCAATTTAGAATATAAATAAATTAGGTTAGAATTAATAAAAATACACATTGTGTAGATAGTGAATAAAATATAAACCATAAATAAAATATTGATTAATAAAACATAAACAAGTTAGATAGATAGAGCTAAGAAGATGAAGCTAAGATAGCTATATTTATTTTATACAATACTAAGTAGTTAATCTACTCATAATATAAATATTGAAATGGTATTGAGCTAGCAAAAAATACGTTCCTGAGAAAATACTTCAATCTGATTACCTGCATACATAGTAGTACAGGATTTTAGACCAGCAACGAACGACTGAAGAAAAAAGATTTGTCCGTAGCTACCCATAATTAATTCAAAGTGCTTCCATGTTAAACAGAGCAATAAAATAGCAAATACAGAGTATTTAGGCGAGAGAATATAAATGTTAGGATATCATGTATTTAACTTTTTGATGCAAACACAATTATTTTGTTTGCAAAGGGTGCATCTTTACAACAAAATTGATTATCGTGAACTTAGGTTCTTAAAATACAAAATACTAAGAAGTATTTAATAGTTAACAACTTAAGAAGATGAAATATTAACATAAAGTTTTCATAAGCCGAAATGCTTAAATATTTATCTTTTATAAAGACAACTCCCGCATTAGAAATACATCCTGTGTCGCGGGGGACTCGACAAACATACATGAAACGGACACAAAGAACACCCAGACTCAAAACAACAATTTGTGGTATATTTGAATACTTAAAAACAAATAGTTTGAAAGTAATTGTAAACTCGATCACTAATGACTTAATTGCTGCATGAATATCGTAGTGGTTTAAGCGGTCGCCACGCCGCTTACTACTACGCCAAGTGCTGTAGGTCCGATCCCCACTTGGGACTACACTTTGTGTAATCCGCAAATTGTTGTTCTGAGTCTGGGTGTTCTTTGTGTCCGTTTAATGTATGTTTGTAAAGTCCCTCGCGACACAGGATATACTTATTCGTAATGCCGGCGTAGTCTTTTTAAAAAAGTAAGAGAAAAGAAAAGAAAATCATTTATTTCAATCATAAATAAGTTATCTGTTACAAATGAGCTTCATTTGTAATATAGTTTTATAAGCTTTACTTGTGACCAACTAATGATGAAAATAAAGTAGATTGAAAAAGTTGATACAAAATAAAAAACATACATATGAAAAAAAGCGGCGTTTCGATTGGAGGAGATTTCAGTGCAGGCCTAAACGCGCACACTACAACACGCGTATTGCAGTTTACTTCACTTCCACTGAATCGTCACGGTGACCGCGATCCGATTGACCTTCGCTGAAATGAGTGAGTCGCTGAGTGGAAGTGAAGTAAACTGAAGTAAAGTGAAGTGTCGAAAGCGAGTTGATATGAAACAAATTTGCCATGGCCCTTTAGAGCTTAACACACACGCTGATAAGACTTTTTGTCGAAAATAGAAAATAATTCATTTCATATAGAATACCAATTGACAATCCGATAAGTGAAAAAATATTTTTATACCAATAAAAGTAATGTATGTTTGTACTACTTCTTGGGAGGGCTCAAGCGACGGCAAAGTCTGTCGAGTTGCATCTATCTATCAGCGTCACTCTCGTACCTTGCAATAGGTGACCCGACTGCTCGTTCCCTACCTTCGCCAGCCCTTTATTAAAATAAAAAAAATGCCCAATTCATTAGTAGGAGTTAATTTACTGTCAAAATTAGTGTTTTATTCACCACAAGTATATTAAAAGTGTTCAAGATTTTCTATAGTTTAGGAAAACCAGCAATCCCGTTTTAATGTCGAATCTATTATTGATGTACCTCCTCCTTACATCATAAGATCCTAAAATGATCAACCTGTTGGACTCGTTAAAATAAATTAGTTCAAACTGGCGGGTTTACTTTAGCTAGTTAGCTGTCAAATTCTGGGACTTGCCCGGATTGCCCGGCTATCTGGCAAACCTAAATAGAACAATAACAAAACGTTGATAGATAGAAAATGCCTTCGGTATATAAGTCCTGCACTGTACATGCAGGAAGAGTAAAAAAATCGTTTCACTATTCGCCACACAGTTCTGATACAGATTTCTTTGATGAGTTAGAAAATAATAAGCGTAACAAAGTCCGTCTGATCTCAAACTAGGCAGAGCCTGTCACCAAACTTTAAATAATTGATTTAATTCTAATATTTAGAATATATTACATACAACTAAAATTACTTATGTATTAAACAACCCACCCCTGGTTGCTGCAGGCGCAAAGGTGTCCATAACGTTAGCTGCGTTTCTACGCTGAATGGCAATGACTAACCTCTGCACCAGGAACCCATAACACAAAAGCCTTAGCGTCTGTACTCCAACTGCCCAAGATCTCCACTGCTATGGGCGCTAAATAATTTAAGATCTCCAAAGGCGAGAATTTTAGCTTCTTCCTTATACATGCAGGCTTTTTCTAAATACCCAAACAGAACAAATGATCGTATAAGGACTTGTCCTGGTTGTATAGAACCCACTGCCTCTGGCTTAGCAGTCAGTATCGCTTACCACTTTATGAAGATCAGTTACATATGAAGCTAATGAAACCTATTAAAATGTCGCTCATTTGTAACAGATAAATAATTAATTTATGATCGAACTAAATAGTTTTTTTTTTGCTGATTAACAAATGCAATAGGCTATCGTGGCCTATAAGTGTTATCTCTTTTATCAGAAGTAACGTATCACATGCGTATTTATTATTATAAATCGGAGACATTGTATGATAATGTACACTACATATACACTGTGTCATAGTACTATCTACTTCTGACTTCAGTTTCTAAGATACAACGTGATATGTAGGTAAAGAAAGCAGAATGTTCGGTTCATGACAATAATGTTTATATTGAGTGGTAAGTGAAAACTAACACAATTTTTGTAAAATATTTATCCAGACTCATTTAATAAATCTGAAAAGTTTTATGTTGTATTTAAATGCGCTAATCTCTTGAACTATCTCTGTAAATAGATTGACTATTATTTATTGTACACAATATAAAATTACAGACGATTTTAAATTTAATGCTACTGATTTAATGGGCGGTCTTATCGGCGATAGCGGTCTACGCCGGACAACCTTTGAATGGATTGAGTATCAGTAGTTAATGGTAGTGGACAGACTAGACAGTGTAGTTGTAGCGCTAATGTATGTGTGTATAATAATAAATATGTGGAAACTGTTTTGGATTGTGTTTAGATTACCTGTATATTTATTTTGGTTTAATTTGTATCTGTTTGTTTCCCTAATAAATTAAAATAAAAATAAAAAATAAAATAAAGTACATGCATATATACCTAAATAAGTATTAATAAAAGCTATCATAGACATCACAACAATTTTATATCGTAAATTTTAAATAATTCATCATCACCATTTTCAACAGCCTTTAATAGTTCACTGCTTAGTCCTTAGAAAGGAGGTTTTGGTATGCTATGCCACGCTGGCCAGACGGGTTTGTTTCAAGCTTTCCTTCTCTTTGCAGTGCTGTTGTCCTACGTTAGCTTCCTTAGTCGACTCTTAGGACACGAACAAGGGCGGTGACACTCAGTATTCTTTATCTGTTACCACACGGATTGTAAATATATTTATTTAATTTTTTTTGGATACAATATTTCGCAACGTGCGCAATAGCGCTTGGTCATGCCCAATAAATCCAATCCATCAAAAAAATATTTTTGTATTGATTGAGTCAATTCTCAGAAAATTTAATGTCCTTAGGAACTGAACAGTGAACGTAAATTACAGGAGGAAAATCGCAGAAAACTGCGAAAAACTTGCAGTTTAATTAATAACATTTGATTTTGGAGGTGAAAAGGAGTAGATAAACCTCTAGATCTTAATATAGTGCTTAGGAACGCTTTGTATTATCCACTCGCCATTAAAGGCATAAGCTAAGCTAGGTGGCTATGCAACCGTCACGGGACCCTCTCATACCGACTGACGCAGGTGACCACAGGGAAAGGATGTTTCGGGGATCACCTGTGTCTGATCCGCAAGAAGCCAACGCCTGAGTGCCACCACTGCGATGGCCAGACCGTGGACACGGCTCTCCACACGCTGGCAGAGTGCCCAGCGTGGGTTGAGCAGAGGCGATACCTCGTGGCGGCCATCGGAGTGGGAGTTCTCTCGCTCGATAGCCTGATTGCGGCTATCGTGCGGAGCGAGAGTGCGTGGAACTCTGCCGTCTCCTTCTGCGAGCAACTTATGCTCGCGAAGGAGACGGCGGAGCGGGACCGGGAGAGGTTTAGGACTCTCCCGGCCCGCCAGGCCCGGGAACGGGCCAGGTACCGCAGGCGACTCAGGCGCTGGAGGTCGCAGAACGTCCTCCGTCCTCCATAAGCGCAGGCCTGGGGGTCACCCTAGCAGAAGCAGGCCGGGGTGGCGGCGAGCAGAGGGAACATGGGGTTCCCACACGGGGGAGGGTCGTCTACCTTTTTTGTTGATGGCCGTTGTTGTAGATGGCCCGAGGTATGTCGGGGCACCAGGGACTTCCTTTCTAGGGTATACCTGGTTCCCCGGCTATTAGTACCCGAGACGGCGTGCGGTTTTAGCCGGTTCGTGTCCGACATGCCACCGATAGGTGGTATCCGAGGAGATTTCCGCACGGAAAAAAAATATATATGCAATGTTGGTAGGTGATAACAAGGTGTGATTGCCTCTAAACGTCAGTGTCGAACCAACTAATAACAAAATGTAATGCTCTATCACAGGTGTTTACGTTTTTCACGCTAAATATAAATATGGCTATCCTTAAAAAAAATACTTGTTTTCTACAGAAATGGAGTTCATAAATTATTATTAATACGGGTATTAACTTGACCAACTGGTATTACATACCTTTGAATTGCCTGAGTTTCGATCAGATTTGTTACCTGGAACTGGTTATACATGGACCGCAAAAGTTTAAAAAATTAGTAGAAATAGTATTCGTTATCACCTGTCATATTATTTAAAAAAATATTTTAATGTTATCTTTAACCAGTCAAATCTTTGGGTGTTGCACAGCTGTGTGTGCTAAATTATCGTATGTTACAAAAATACATTTTTAATATAAGCAAGGTTAAATATACATATGGTTTAAACATAGTATCAATGTCAAAATATATAAACTGTCATTTATTATTTACACTCAATATGTAACACTCAATTCATATGTCATATCATTTACACTCAAAACATTCAGAGACGTAAGTTTTTATTTTATTTTATCAACGCTGTTTGTAGCAACCACTTCAACCAGCTTCCGTTAACAAGATATGAAAAGGGCAAAACTTTGAGTAATGTGGAAAAGTACAATGACATAAGACTGAATATTGATTGGATATCATGACAGAGCAAAATGTTTAAAGAATTGTCAAATACGCGTACGAAGCGGAGACCCAATTGTTTGGAAATAAAGGTGCTTTATGATATCCATTAAAATAAAGACTTTTGTGAATGTTATTCGTATTTCTGGTCAAGCTTTTTCAAGTTTTGAAGTGATCTTCAGTGTTGGTTTTATAATCATCATCATCAACAGCCTTTACTAGTCATAGGCCTCTCCTTGGAAAGGAGGTTTTGGCCTTCTATACCAGACGGGTTGGTATAGGGTTTGTTTCAAGTTTTTTTTCTCTTTCCAGTGTTGTTGTCCTGCGTAGTTTACTCCCTTAGTCACCTCTTACAATACCCACGGAATGAATAGGGGTTGTTATACTCTGTGTTCTTAATCCGTCACCACACACAGGACACAGTGTTAGTTTAAGTTGGTAAAAATGTTAAGTAGGTTTGTGTACACTTCAAAAACTCAAGAGGTTCTAAACCGATTGATCTCGAATTCTCACACGATGCGGAATTGTTTCAAAACTGTTTTTATCTATTTTTTGATTTAGTTTTGTTCCTCATTTCCCATCAATACAACCATAATGTGCCACAGCGAAGTATGGCAGGGTACTGCTAGTCCTTTATAAATAAGGATGAAAATTCTATACTCGCAGAGAAATAAATAAAAAAGAACTCTGTCAAACAAAGTGGAAATGAACTTGATTGATGGTAGCCGACGAGATCGTTACGACGGCAACATCATTTATTGCTTTTTTATTGCAGTGATAAGCATTTACTACTTACGTAGATGCATAAGAAAAATCGCACATTAAGATATTATTGCTGTTTGGCTGTGTACTACAAATTTCGTAAGAGCACAGTCTAATATAATAAATAGTAATACATAGTACAAGCTCAGTATAAATTCAAACTATACTGTAGATTGACTGATAGAATACCTGTATACTTTTTTAAAGATATATAATAATAAGTACACTCGATAGCAATGAATTCAGGTCGCATTGTGACCTGAACCTGATCGAACTTGCTTGGGTTGAGCTGATTAAGCTTCGACAACTCAAAATTTTGTGTACTTGGTATACATCATGCATTACAATGACACACACACAAAGTACTTAAATGAAAAAGTTGGGGAAAAATATGATGTTTTCCTGCTTTTGTTTTAAGGTGAGATTGGTTACTTTTTATTTTTTATATTATATACATGCATTTGAATATAATACAAAGAGATAAATTTTATTACGTTCACGGAAGGAGATTTAATTGTCTATTGAGCACAATTTCTTTGAGTAAGCTAGCATTCTTAGCTTTCGAGATTTCCTACTAACTTTGTTTGACCCGGATTAATGTTTCTCGATTGTAAAATGAGTGTATGAAAAAGTAAACTCAGCGTATTTGCAACTTCTCTTACAATAAATACCCAGTAAGTTTTGTCAGAGTTAATTTGAACTGGTATACATACAAAATTACTATGTACGAGACAATTGACATTTGCGAATATATTTTGAACTCTGCTTTGCCGAGATATTCTTGTGTCTCTCGTTTATTAATCTGCCATGTATGCAGTTTTATAATACAGTTGTTGGAATTTGGACAAACAATAAGCACGGTCGTTATCAAGCGGTATCTAAGACGAGACTACATACTGTCATTATACTTGTATGTATGTATAGAGGGTGTAAAGTGACTACACTGAAGTTATTAATAGCGTTATTAAATCTTCTATATATACTTTTGCATACCTACAATCATATCTTTTATAATACAATAACAGTGTTTTTGGTCGATATTTGTAACAATTCTGTAAAAACTAATTGTAAACCTATACATTATAATATACAAGTTCATATTACAGTAGGGTCTTGATTTCCTTTTTCCAGAACATTTTGTTTCTAGATTAATAGACTCTATTTTGATATTCATTATGAATTATCTAGTTGAATAACTGATTTATATAAATATGTATATTTTGGCTAGAAAACCCAGTTAAAATATGAATGGACTACACTGGTTAAAACAGGCAATCCATATGTTGAAATACACACGATGTTTTGTTTCCATTCCGCGAAAATATGGACTCTTAGATGTGCAATAACGTAAAAAAATAATTAGTTAGTAAATTAATATTGGATACCTAACAGTAAAATTCATATATTTGTTCTCTTCAAAAATAGTTACGATTATGGTCATTTTAATAATAATAATAAACTAGCAACACTGAAAACAGTCGACATTTCTTTTACATATTTTCGAAACAAATAGATTTTACAACAATTTACAATATCGTAAAATAAGCTAAACAAATTAAAGAACAATAAAATGGATGCTTTATATAAAAATATCATAAAAAATGCTTAAAATAGATAAACCAAAAATAAATAAAGTATATGCATATAGACATGACGTCTAACGTCATGTCAAAATACATGAAAGTATTTTTCCACCCAAGAAAGACTGTAGAATGATAACAAGAGCTAGGTCGAAAGCACAATTAACATCCCCGGACTCGTCGCTCCGCTCCGTCTTGCCGTCCACGGAAACCACAACAGAAGCTCCGGCCGTGGCTGAGGCGTCGAGCTCGACTTCAAGTGACGAGTTTTTCTCTCCGCCGACGTCGCCAACACCTGTACGTCGGCAGGGGAGAGGCCGGCCACCGATCTGCTTAGGATCCCGAGGACCATTGACCTCGAATAGGGTCCCCGCTACCGGTGGTAATGTGCGCCGCATGAAGTGGACAAATTCTATCAATGAGAATGTCATGCGGGCATATTATCGGGCTACAGAGATGGGAACAAACCTTACTGCGTACCGTGTTCGACTAGTCTCTTTGTTTCAGGAGCTTGAACCTGCTGTCAACGTATCAGCACAACGATTGTCGGATCAAGTACGAGCTATACAGCGCTGTCATCTGCTGGATGATGCAGTACTTGAGAGGATACGCTCTGACATACGGAATAGCTTGATTATCCCTTCTTCGTCACACACTGTGGATTTGGTAGCTACTAGCACACCTCAGTTAGTATCACATACCAATGATGTTGATGAATTAGTGGAGGGTGAAGTTATATCTGTAAGTACCCAATACAATGACAGGATAAGGAGCGCTTTGGTGGATGCGATTCTAGAGTACCGGTATGTGAATTGGAATAATAGACCCCGATTGTCCCGTTTGCCCATTCATAAACGAAATTTAGCGCTTGTGGGTGCCCTGGATTCGTTATTGCCTGATTATTTAGACAATAGCGAAGATCTTGGTGATACACATTCTATTCTGTATTGTGCGGCTGTTGCAGTTTGTCGAGTAGCTGGTGTTAATATAGTTGAAAATGTCACTACTACTCGACCTAAATCAACTGTACCAGCTTGGCAGTGTAGAATTGAACGTCGTATTGCTGAGACCAGGGTGCTTATTGGTAAGCTAATTAGTTTTCGATCAGGGAATACGCGGCCGAAAGTGATGCGCTTTGTGAAACAGGCATTCTTGGGGACTACCATTGGTCCTCAACAGTACATGTCATGTGTCACAGAGCGCATAGACTTTCTAAAGCAGAAAATTTATGCATGGGCAAATAGGATAAGACGGTACAAAAAACGAATAGATCGGTATAATCAGAATCGGATGTTCCAAAGAAATGAGAAGTGGGTGTACCGGAAATGGGAGGAACCGGATCCATGTGTGAGTCATGGGCATTTGCCAGATGAAAATGTCACACATACTTTTTGGCGGAACATCTGGTCGGTGCCTGTCACTCATATAGAAGGTGATTGGTTGCGGGATGTCAGACGCTCATGTGAGTCTATAACACCTATGGAACCAGTTATAATTGATAAAGATGATGTAAGCTGTGCAGTTCGTTCATTACCGAATTGGAAATCACCTGGTTTAGACGGACTGCACAACTTTTGGCTTAAGTGGTTCCGAAGCTCACATGCGTGTTTGGCATCTCAATTCCAGGCAGCTTTAAATTCGGGTTCATTACCCCAATTTTTAACCACTGGTATAACCCACTTACTCTATAAGTCTGGTAGTGTCATGGATCCCAAAAATTTTAGACCTATTACATGTTTACCAACCATGTACAAACTTCTTACATCTATTCTGAGACTCAAAATTACTTTACACATTAATAATAATTCGATTATGTCAGTTTCTCAGAATGGATGTAGAAGTGGGAGCCGTGGCACTAAAGACCTCCTTATTATAGACAGGGCCATTAGCCAACAGGTGCGTCGTAATCGTAAGAGTTTGGCGACATGTTGGATAGACTATAAGAAGGCTTATGACTCGGTTCCACATACATGGCTTTTGAGGGTGCTGGAGTTGTATAAAATTGATACAACTCTGTGTACTTTCTTGAAGTCATGTATGGGGCAATGGAGAACAGCGCTTCGTTATCCAGGATGTCGGCAGACGACGGTAATTGATGCACCAATAAAGATCGAGCGGGGTATATTTCAAGGTGATAGTCTGAGTCCCTTGTGGTTTTGCCTGGCTTTGAACCCTCTTAGCACTTTATTAGAGGGTTCAGGGCTAGGCTATAGGTTGCAGAAAGACGATCAAGTTATATCTCACCTTCTTTATATGGATGATTTGAAACTACTGGCCCCCACCAAATTACAATTGTCAGCGTTACTGAAGGTGACGGAAAACTTTAGTAATTCTATCAAAATGGAATTTGGTGTAGACAAGTGTGCAGTCATGTATGTAAAGAAGGGTGAGATAGTAGAATCTGAAGGAATAGAGCTTTCCGATTCAACAAAACTCAGATCTCTGTCTGCCACTGAAACTTACAAGTATTTGGGTATATCACAGTCGTTAGGCATACCAGAATCTGACATGAAACAAACGTTGCAGGAACGCTTTTTTGCCCGCTTGAAAAAAGTACTTAAAAGTCTTTTATCGGGGGGCAACAAGGTACGAGCCTGCAATGGTTGGGTCATGCCGATTCTGATGTACTCCTTTGGTATACTTAAATGGACTCAGACCGAACTAGATGCCCTTGATAGGAGAGTCCGTACATTGCTGACTGCATTTCGAATGCACCACCCACGTTCATCGGTTATGAGATTGTATATCCCGCGAAAGCTAGGGGGTCGCGGATTATTAAATATCAAGACCCTACACAATCGGGAGATATGCAATCTCAGAGAATATTTTCTACATACCGATGTGGGAATGCATCGCAATGTAGTTGCAGTGGATATCGGATTCACCCCGCTCGCTCTGGCTAAAGAGAATTGGCGCAAACCTGTAGTATTTAGTACTAATGATCGTAGGGAAGTATGGAAGGGCAAAGAGCTCCATGGCCGGTTTTATCGGGCCCTAAACGGGTCCGATATAGACTTTAAAGCATCTACGACTTGGCTACGGTATGGTGATCTCTTCGGAGAAACTGAAGGTTTTGTTTGTGCGATTATGGACGAAGTTATCATGACGAATAACTATCGGAAATATATCCTGAAAGATGGTACGGTTGACATCTGTCGGGCATGTCACCGTCCTGGGGAATCAATCAGGCATATCATTTCTGGTTGTTCTCGTCTTGCTAACGGTGAATATTTGCATAGGCACAACCAAGTAGCCAGGATTGTACACCAACAGCTTGCTCTTAAATACCATCTTGTGAATCTAGAGGTGCCATACTACAGGTATGTGCCCGACCCAGTTCTCGAGAATGGTCGGGCCACGTTGTATTGGGATCGATCTATTATCACAGACAGGACTATTGTTGCTAATAAGCCTGATATTGTAGTGATAGATCGATTAGAGCGCCGCGCAATTATTGTTGATATCGCCGTTCCTCATGACGAGAATCTCGTGAAAGTTGAAAAAGAAAAACAAATAAAATATTTGGATTTATCTCACGAGATTGTCGATATGTGGAATGTCGATTCAGTGATAATTGTTCCGATAGTCGTATCTGCTCACGGATTGATAGCCAAGAGCCTCGACCAACACCTTAAGAGGCTCACGTTGGACGGCTGGATCAAGGGTCTGATACAGAAGGCAGTCCTCCTTGACACGGCTCGTATAGTGAGGAGGTTCCTATCTTTGCAGTCCTAACCACTGGTGTCTTGGTACCTGTACCCGATGTCGGTGGTCTACTATTTTTTATATTTTTAAATGTATTTTTATTTCTTTTGTAATATATTTAAAAATGTAATTAATATGTATATATAATTTAATAAAGAGAATAATAATAATAATAATAATAATATTTATTGTTCACAATTAAAGTTAACAAACATAATTTCATGGTTGTTATATTACAATAATGACAAATAATGCACTGCTGATACTTAAAAAGGAAACCCTGTGCTATAAGTACCAGCGACTCTTTATAGCGCAGTTTGGTAATACAATGCTTCCACAGACACACAATTTTACCGCTGAACATTAGAAGCAAATTCTGTGGCCACAACCGTTGAATAAATACTATTAAAACTAATTGGTTATTGAAATAAAATGAAATATTAATTAAAGTAAACCTAGTATCTTATAAGTTATGAGAATCAGTGTTCAGGGAGGCTATTGCAAATGGCAGTGAGTGTACGTGAGTGAGTTTGTGTAAGTGCGTATGAAGGAGAGGGTTGTGTGGTGTGTATGGATGAGTGTGTGTGTGTGAATGTGAGGGGTGCGTGCATTTGTGTTTGTGTGACTATTTGACTGGATGAAGCAAATTCTCAGTTACATCATAGCTAAGTGTACGAAGCCAATCAGTGACAACCTTCTTACAGTGGTGTTTATTTTTGGAAACAATATTTAACGCCTTGTTCAGATTGTTATACAAAAAGCGTCCGAGAAAGCAAAAAAATCTGTGGCTGAAGGAGGTCTTGCGAGTCTCATTTGGGGGCAGTCTAAACCTACGTGATGGTTGTCTTAGGGATGTTATAGAAGAACACTTATAGTCAGTCGTCAAAGTATGTTGCCTAAGAACAACTTGGAGAATGAACAGTTGTCGCACTGTTAAGACTTCGGTGTGGTCATATAGTTCTTTAGTAGGAAAGCGGAAAGGTTTAAAAGTGCAAACCTTTAGGAT
Source organism: Arctia plantaginis (assembly GCA_902825455.1). NCBI lineage: Eukaryota > Metazoa > Arthropoda > Insecta > Lepidoptera > Erebidae > Arctia > Arctia plantaginis. Next base: position 1,020,755 of record CADEBD010000281.1, read on the forward strand.
TGCTCTTTGTGCTCGTTCTAATTGTATCAGATTACTTTTACAGGCGCCACCCCAGGTAGAAATACAGTAACTTATCATGGACTGACACAGAGAATAGTACACTGTTTTTAAAACTTTGGGATCAGCCACGTGCCTGAGGTGCTTGAATATATACATTAGTTTCCTAATTCTCCCTGTTAAAAATTCAATGTGCGGTGCGAAAGTTAATCGTGTATCTAGAATAACACCCAGATACCTAATAGTATCCACTCTTTCCAGATTGGGACAGTTGCACATAAGACGGGTATTTTCAGCGTGGTTATGGGCTGCAATATAAAAGTTCCTATCATCGAAGTGTTTCGGGGTTTTGATGTTAAACAGTACATATTTAGTCTTATCGACATTGAGCGACAGAGTATTATCGGATAACCATTTAGTTACTCTGTTCAATCCCATCTGTGCAGTGTCATAAACTTGATCCCAAGAGTGTCCTGCAAAAACAAGCGCCGTGTCATCTGCGAAAGCCAACAATTTACCATCTACTAGATCTAGACTGCAAAGTCCGTTTATATACACTAAAAAGAGTGTAGGACCAAGTATACTACCCTGGGGAACTCCAAACTCTACAGGTAGATGGCTGCTAACGTACTCGCCAATTTTGACACATTGAGTGCGGCTGGTCAGGTAACTCTGAAATAGTTGTAACTGTTTATCTCTGACTCCGATCGCCTCCAGTTTAAGGATTAGCTTGGGGATGGAGACCGTGTCAAAAGCCTTGGCCAAATCAAGGAATATTGCCAAGCATTTTTTGCCACTATCCAGTGCCCTCACTACGTGGTCGGTGAGATTATGAACTGCATCATTAGTAGAGGTATTTTTCCTAAATCCATATTGTTTACTAGAAAGTATATTGTGAGCTTCTAGGTATTTGTTTAGGCGATTGTTCATAATTTTCTCTAACACCTTAGATAGAGAAGGTAATACAGATATGTATTACCTACCTACTACCTACTGGGTCTATAGTTATTGACACGGTCAGGATCCCCAGATTTAAATATAGGATAAATAAGAGCCCTCTTTAGTAGATCTGGGAAAATCCCCTTTTGAATGCAAAGGTTGAATATATAAGTAAGTGGCGGTACCAAGATCTCCCTGTACTGTCTGAGTAGATTGGAGGATATGCCATCAATGCCAACCGCACAATCCGAACGGAGAGTAAGTATCATACGCTCAACTTCCATCTCGTCGGTCTCAAGAAAGACAAAGGAATTTAAAGGTGTTTCCTGTAATTCCACACAGGGGCTGCGTACTGATGTTGTAATTTTGTCAGCTAACTCTTTCCCAACATTACTAAAAAATCTATTAACCTCATTAATAGATGCGTCAATAGAATCAAGGATCTTTAATAGAGAAGTAGAAGGAGAAATAATTTTGTCAGTATGAGTTACTTCTCTTATAACCTTCCACATTTTTTTGGGATTAGACTTAGCCTTATTTAGTTTTTCTTTCTCGTATTGTCTTTTTAAGGATTTAAGAATGGCGTTACAAAAATTGCGATACCTTTTGAAAGTGGTTTGGAGGGTATCATTATCAGGCTGATTTTTCATTTTCTTATACATCCGATCTCTATTTCTCATGCATCTGAGGATGCCAGGAGTAATCCAGGGTTTAATTATTCTTAGACGATGGGGCACATATGAACATTTAGTACTAACTTTTAGGACTCTGGTTAATGAATTTACGAATAATTCAAGGGCAGTGTTTGGGTTTTTAGATTCATAAATGGTGGAAAAATTTATATTTTTTATCTGTTCTTCAAGTATTTTGTAGTCGATTTTGGCTCTTGGAGTATTTTTAATTTCTATATTTGTTAATTTATCCAAAGAGAGTAATACTGCGTTATGATCAGTAACGGTGGAATCGAGGACTATAGTCGCAGCTTTAAGTCTACTCTTGAGTAAGACGTGATCGAGAGAAGTATTTCCATGCGTGACTAAATTGTGCGCAGGTAGAAGACCATGACAAGCAGCTAGATTAAGATAATCTGGAGCTTTAGGATCCTTAGTACTATGAGCAATATCTATATTGATATCGCCTATCACAATTATATTGTCAAAAGAACAATTCGATGTCAGTACTTGATCTAGAGCGGCCAAAAAAATTGTAGTATCTCTAAAAGAGGGGGACCTATATAGTGCAAGTATACAGGTCTGATTTCCCATTTTAATTAGGATGCAACAAGCATCTGGGAAATCTGGTTCCGTTACAGTAATATTAGAGAGGCTACTTTTGACATATACTACGACCCCATCATTTTTGTTTAATCGCTTAGCATTACAATAGGACTTATATCCATCTAATGGAGGGATGTTTGGGTTGCAAGATAGCCAGCATTCCGTGAGAATAATGATGTCGAGTGAAAGAGACATCCTAGATAGCAGAGTTAAGAAAGTAGGCATATTTGCTGATATACTTCTTATATTTTGCGTAAGTATTTTAAAAGAATCCATTGTCACCGTGGTTTTACAATTTTCAGGCTCTCTTCTATAGGATTCAGATATCTTAAAACTATCTAAATTATTTAAATGACTAATATTAAGCGTATCGAATGTGACCATGTAAAACTAGTGAGCCTTTACAGTAGTACTGTGGTTGCTTTGAACAAGAACTTGCTGTAATATGTAAAATAATATTAAATGTTTGTGTGTTGTGTGCGTGATAACAATGACTGGATGTGTGTACGTTGTGAGTATGTGCAGGTACTAAGAGTTTGTGTGTTGTGTAGTTAGCCAATTGCGACATATGATGTATGTAATGCAATGTACATAGCAAGAGGGTTAAACAAAAAATTAAAATAAATCTAAGTATTACAATGTAAATTCTCACACTATATAGTCACTTCTTTTTCACAAGTTTGCTAAGATCAGATTCTTTTTCAATTCGAACTGGTGGTTCTCCTTCAGCTTTACGTAAATAAACCAAGCCTCTTGAAGTCCAGCAATAAGAGTAACCGTTGTCTTGAGCGAACTGTCTGGCTAAATAATATATTTTCTGAGCTCTAAATGTCAATGCCTCCGACACATACACGGGCCTAGGAGGCCCCAGAAGTTTGAGATTGCCGGTATTCAATTTATCTTCGTTAGCCTTTTTCTTGTTTAGATTTTTGACTCCTTGCAATATCTTTTCCTTTTTCAAGACGCTATTGAGTTCAACCATGATAGGTTTTATGTTTTCTTTATTAGTGGTTATTCTATAAACATCTCTAATATCAGAGTCTTGTAGCTCAACCTCTACAGCTTTAGCCAATGATTTAATAATGCCTCCGATTTCTTCTTTAGTCTCAATTTTTTTGTTATCAGATAACACGGCGGGAACGTTACGTATTTCTAGGCTGGTCGATTTATTTTTACGTTCAAGAGTTTCAACCTTTTCTTCCAATTTTAGAATCAGTTTTTTATCTCGTTCCTTTTCTTCTTCCAGATTTGTTAGAGATTTAAGGACCGAATCATATTTGTCTGACATCATTTGTAGGCTGTCTTTTAATTCATCATTTTGTTTCTTCAGATCTTTAAAATTTTGAGTAACAGTAGCCGATAATGTCGTAAATAATCTTGTCATTTCAGCTTTTAATTGACCGTAATCGTCGTCTAGTTCACGTCTGCGTTTCCGACGTACGTATTTTAGGATTATTGGCCGAACACTTGTATCGTAAATTTAACAAAATTCATGTACAGCAAAGATATTCACTAAATAGGTATATAGTTGGCTAGATATTGTACACATAACAAAAGCTTCTTTCACTTCAGGAATTCTAAATTAATTAAGATATAAGTGCGTTGAAGGTTAAATATTTTCCCAAGGTAAAAGTCAATTATGATTAAGGGCGAGGGGTTCCCTGTGGGAGTCATCTGCTTAGCTGATTTTAAATTAAATCTGCTAAGTTATTCAGGAGGTAAGATAGCTTATAAACCTTTAAGTAAGTATTGATTCCCGATAAAAATTGGAAAGCTTTCGATTCCAGGTCGATTATATAATCATTACAGTTATACAGTAACTCTATAATCCTAAACAGTCCAACAACAGTCTGGAGGTCAGATGGCGGCTGCTCCGCTTAAAAATCGAAGTTCAGCCGTATCGATATCGTGGTAGACTTAAAGCTGAGTTTAACCTAGTTTGGAAAACAGGTTCGGAGGAAGAAGTTAAACAGTTACAGTTCTAATAAATTTAAATATTTTAATTTGTTACCTTTCGTTAAAAATGTTTTTATGACAATAATTATTCTGCAACTAAATTATCAAACAATCCAAAGGCCCTCTGGTTCATTTAGATTATGGCAACACCACTTGTGCGCTGTCACACCTATCATCTCACGAGTCACTAATAACTGTACATGGCATCGATATCGACATAAAAAAGATATTAAATTCTCTTTTTCTCCAAAGTTATTTTCCACTGCCATCTCAATCAATATCATCTTGCGATAATTTTCGATACCGTCGTCTAGATACTGCTGATATCGTTCGCTATCTTAGATGTCTGTTGCTGTAATTTTATTCGTTCCCATTGTCTTCTTTATTTCACAATATTCTATTAATTCATTTCATTATTTACAAAATTGAATGCTAGTATTTTTTTAAATTAGGAGTTTATTCTTCTTTTTTATTTATTATATTTTAATTCTTTATGCACAAGTTTGAGTTGTACAATGGCGGACTTAATACCATGGGCATTTTCTCCCAGTCTTACGTCGCGGTACCAGGGATTTCCTTTCTAGGGTACACCTGGTACACCGGCTACTGGTACGAGACGGCGTGCGGTTTTTAGTCGGTTCGAGTCAACATAGCCACCGGTGGGTGGTATCCGATGGGATTTACGCACAGAAAAAAAAGGTGGTGTTGAAATGTGTGACTAGGTGCACTAGACATTGATATGTAATGTAAAAGAAAATTAGTCAGAAACAATACGATAAATATACATACATAACAAATACATACACATACATAAATACTTACCTAGTTACATACATACATATTAATTATATATAAAACTTGAAGGTAGTAATGAATCTGCTAGGGTGTCCAGAATGCGAGCTCCAACTTTTATCTTGAACGAAAGGCGGCTGGGTACTATACTGATTTCTAGAGGGAGAGCGTTCATGAGGAGTACGGTTTTTATTTTATTATTATTTTAATCTAGATACTGCTATTTAAGATTGGCCTGTTCTCTAGTGGTTAGTGATGCTGACTACTAAACCAGAGGTCATGGGCTTGATTTCCAACCAGAACAAATATTTGGGTGATAAATCATTTCATCAATAATTTGCTCTGTCTGGGTGTGATTTATCTAAAATATGTGTGTATTTAGGAAAACATAAGTATGTTTATCAGTAGTCTGATTAGCATAGTACAGGTACTACCTAGTTTGGGATTACGTTTGGGAAAACGTAGATTCATTGCTAAAACGCAGAATTTTGAATACGAGACGATACACTCGTACCTCTAACGGATCATCAATATCAATAGCCTTTATTAGAACGATAATGGACATAGGCCTCTAGGGTTTTGTTTCAAGTTTTCCTTTGCAGCGATGTTATCCTGCACAGTTAACTTCCGTAGTCAGTTCTTACGACATTCCACACGGACAGTGGTTACTATTAACGGGTATTTTTCTTATTTCGTTTAAAAATTTAAAATACGAATAAATTTTATTCCAAAGGTAAAAAGTTTCAGCGACGCCCCTTGCAATAGACCTTCAATCGTAATAGACAACCGTAGTAAACTAGTATACTCGTAGTTGTATGTATGTTGTATGTCACCATTTAAATTGCTTTTTTTCAATTTTATCTATTAAATTACTTTGTATGATTGCATTTTTTTTACTGATTCCAAAACATATAATTAATTTCGATACTTATAACAGATAACTTTACGTAGGACAGATTTGAATAATAATAGTTTGAAATGAGATTAATGTACTTAAAAAAGTAGGTATGAAGGTTACAGGCCAATGTATAAATAGGGATTCGGATTTCAGAATTCGTTCAAAATTTGTAGATATATCGAGGACCGATGATAACAGGCACCTAACGCTTTTTTTCAAATTTATTTTCTATTTTTTAGTTTGGTTGTCTATAGAAAACGTGTTTTTTAGTTTGTTAAATAAATTTGAAAAAAAAAAGCGTTGGGTGCCAACGCTTTTTTTCAAATTTATTTTCTATTTTTTAGTTTGGTTTTCTATAGAAAACGTGTTTTTTAGTTTTTTAAAACTATATATTTTTTTGGGTTTGTTTGTTTGTTTATTCAAAAACATTTGCGCAATGTTATACAAAAGTCTGTTTGATCTTATTTCAAAAAATCTATCGATATATGTTGATTGAATTAACTTTAATATTAGTAATTACCGTAAACAAATTTTTTTGCGTTAATGTTAAATCAATATAGGGTGGATCGCGGATCATGAAGTTTATTAGTTGAGTCGCATTTGAACTAGAATCGTGTATTTTCCAGTTTTAGGAGAATTATTTGTAATGATTTGCAATGATTCCATACCATACAATGATTGAATGACCGCTTCTTTAGAAATTGTGTAAACCCACAATTTTCAGCTCAAAATGCTCAATAACGAAACACCTACTAGTCCGATGATTGTCTATTTATGGTTATTATTTTTGTTAAAACAACGAATTGAATGAACCAACTATAAATATTCTTAGAACTAACTAGTATTGTTACTATGGATGCTTGCGTAAGTAAGTTTAAGGTCTGAAATTTAACATAGGCGATTATGTATATGTAGCATTTTTATCAAAGAATACTAGAATACTAGATACACTGTTACTCGTAGTATTCTTGGTAGGCTGGAGGAACCCAAGTGTGCTAAACAATAATGTTTAATTTTTTATTATATTTGATGATTTCATGAAATGGTCGACCACAACCTGAAGGTATATATTCTATGCCTATATATATTTTATTTCTAAAAAGGTAGATTATTGCCAATTTGCAGAACCTGAGTACCGTAATTGTAATGAGTGTGTTAATGACGGGCCTATTGGTTTAGTGTTTAGTGACCCCAACTGCTAAGCCTGGTTCGATTCCCACCCAGGAGTAATATTTGTGTGATGAGTACGATCATTTGTTCTGTATCTGGGTGTAATTTATCTAAAATATATATGTATTTAGAAATATATAAGTATGTTTATCAGCAGTCTGGTTACCGTAGTACAAACAGCCGTGTGTGAAATGTGTCAGGTTATTATTATGAGGTTATTATTATTATAATTAAAAGTGTAAACTTAAAAATATTATTCTATTGTAAACATTTACAAGAAACCCACGTCAAGTACCTACATTAGGTAAGACAAAGTTTAAAGTCAGTAACTATTACTTATTATATTGTAGGAACGAACCTTTTTTTGAGAGCCGCCAAATATATAAAGAAAATTAAATTCAAAGATATTTCTACAAAGGGACTATTAATGAGAGACTCATAATGATTTCTTTATACTGTTATAAGAATTTATTTAATAGTTTTTCACTTTTTAGTTTCTTCTTTTATCGCTTTAATATTTCACATAAAGCTTTTATATGTACCGTAACACAAATACACTTTGTACTCAAACTAAATTACATTACATGACTTTACATAAAACCATATTTTTTTACAAAGATGTCTAAAATTGTTTGTCCCGTTTTTACTCTCACTGGTCTTTGTCGTAATCACAATAGGAACGTGTTCCTGTGTACCCGCAATATGGTTTCCTACTTACAACTGTTGTCCCTATATCCATAACAAAATAGATAGTTCTTTACTTATACGCTTTCGGCTATAAGACATATACTTTAGTATTAGCGTGGCGATTTCGATCGAACGGAAGATACTCAGTTTGTGTTGGAGAAACATAATACTCGTCCCCCGTAGTTAGTAAGAGGATAAACATGAAATCTGCAATAATTATACGATACGAATTAAGAATAAACAGAATAAACAGCAGTACTCTGTATTAAATATATTTAATCTTAATTTTTTGTTTGTTTCTTTAGTTAATCACGCTGATCTTTCGAGCTATCCGTTAGAATTGAATTTTTTATTTTATTAAGAGTATTTATTGAGAAATAATAAAGGATAGAAAATATAGCAGCGAAACAGTCACCATAGACGCAAATAAAATAAGTAAAAATAATAATGGAAGAAAAACAATGAAATGAATCGAAGAAATTTGGAAACCAGCGTATTCGTGCGCAAGGCAGCTTGTTTAATCCTTTATAATACGACAGTTGTGAATGAGGACAATTAAAAAAAAAAAGGTAATTTTAATGCAATTTTTCAGTTGATTATCATTTACACTGCGTAAGAAAATATGTTTCTTTTGTCTACTGATGATTTGTCATTCTAAAGGTTAAATGTAAGATATTGCTTTCAGCAATAAGTCCGCAAATTTTATCACCATTGTACATATCTATATGTAATATCCATCTATCTTATTGTAATTGATGTACAAAAAACATATTCTATTCTATTTCATAAAAATTACTATTAGCATAAGAAAACGTGCATAATTGTATTATGATTAATGTTATAAACATAAAAGTTTACGAGGATGTGTGTACTTATATGTAGATAACGAATAACAGATAGAGTACCTTTCATCAAGGAAAAATTGATTGGCAGAATCGGTATTGACGTAAGCGAAGCAGCGGGAGCGGGAGCTAGGATTAAAAGAATTAGTGTCGACGAAAACTTTTGACAACCATGTTTAAATAAAACGGTTATTAGAAAATAACAGTAAAAAACGATTTTACCAAAAACTTGTTTGTAGAAGATCATCATCATCAGCCTATCGCAGTCCACTGCTGGACATAGGCCTCTCCCATTGCACGCCACTTAGATCGATTTTGGGCTTCTCGCGTCCAGCCCCTGCCAGCCATCTTGCGCAAATTGTCACTCCACCTGGCCTGTGGGCGTCCTACACTACGTTTGCTGAGACGCGTAGAAGATACCTAAACCGAAATCTTCTGGTGGCACCTGCTACGCCTGGAATAAAAAGCCGAAATGAACCTTTTTGTCCGTGTGGTGACGGATAACGAATACTCAATGTCACCACCCCTATTCATCTCGTGGGTGTTGTAAGAGCCGACCTAGGGAACAAATTACGCAGGACAACAGCACCGCAAAGAGAAGGAAGACTTGAAACAAACCCTATATCAACCCGTCTGGCCAGCGTGGTATAGTATGACAAACCCTCCTTACTAAGGAGAGGCCTATGTCCAGTCCAGTGGACTAGTAAAGGTTGTTGATGATGATGATGAACTTTTTTTTTACTTCATGTGAACAATGATAAAACACAGACTCAACTGGTTGTGGTCTTCTACAGCCCCGTTAAGTTCTCACCTTTCAGTTTAAACGTTCGACAGTAACCTACATATTCCGAGCAGCGACGAAATAAATCAGAATCTTTAAGGATCACAGTTTTATTTGTACGGTACACAGGATAAATACTGGCTTCATGTAGGTCTCCGTGAACGTTCTTCGAGGGTTTCAGGGAGAGAGGGAGGGCTTGCAAGGTGTTCAAATATAGTTTCTAAAATAGGTCATAATATTTAATTGTATTTGATGTCATGTTTTCAAATCAAAGTTACTTTACTGTCTTTTTTCAAACTTTATTAGTTTATTCATTTATGATCTCCATATTTATTTACTTATAACGTTATTATTTTCACTTATGAAAACGTGTAATATTAGAAAATATATTTTTTTTGCCATTGAATGAAAATGCTTTCAGTTTTAAAGTTCAATGATGATGTCCATGAAAGTTTTATCATTATATAGCAAATTTAAAACAGGTGATTTCAACAGAAACATAAGCAAAAATTACGTATTATGCTTGTGCTAATTGTAGATTTTAGGTGGTTTATTTCTCGGGCACGCCGTCATCGCGGCGGTAAGACCCGTTATGGAGGATTGTCTCGAGAGGCGTCACGGGACCCTCTCATACCGATTGACGCAGGTGATCACTGGGAAGGGATGTTTCGGAGATCACCTGTGTCTGATCCGCAAGGAGCCAACGCCTGAGTGCCACCACTGCGATGGCCAGACCGTGGACACGGCTCTCCACACGCTGGCAGAGTGCCCGGCGTGGGTTGAGCAGAGGCGAGACCTCGTGGCGGCCATCGGAGTGGGAGTTCTCTCGCTCGATAGCCTAATTGCGGCTATCGTGCGGAGCGAGAGTGCGTGGAACTCTGCCGTCTCCTTCTGCGAGCAAGTTATGCTCGCGAAGGAGACGGCGGAGCGGGACCGGGAGAGGTTTTAAACCTCTCCCGGCCCGCCAGGCCCGGGAACGGGCCAGGTACCGCAGGCGACTCAGGCGCCGGAGGTCGCAGAACGACCTCCGTCCTCCATAAGCGCAGGCCTGGGGGTGACAGGTGAGACCATCTGTCACCCTAGCAGAAGCAGGCCGGGGTGGCGGCGAGCGCATTGCGAAGCGCGCTCGCTTCCAGGGAGCACAGGGAACATGGGGTTCCCACACGGGGGGGGGTCGTCTACTCGTCTGTAGATGACCCGAGGTATGTCGGGGCACCAGGGACTTCCTTTCTAGGGTATACCTGGTTCCCCGGCTATTAGTACCCGGCGACGGCGTGCGGTTTTAGTCGGTTCGAGTCCGACATGCCACCGACAGGTGGTATCCGAGGGGATTTCCGCACGAAAAAAAAAAAAAAAAAAGGTGGTTTATTTTTTCAATAACAGGTCTTAGGTTCCTCTCCTGCTTCATATATTGGAAATTGTCGGTATTCGGGAAACTGTACTTTATATGTTTAGTTCATAATTCTGAAATCGATGACAGTGCATTAAAATTGGGTATTACATAGGTGATCATACATCTCTTTTATTTGGACTTCCATAAGGTAGACTCTAGGTAGTTCTTGGGACCTTCTCCTTCACTCGAAATCTCTAATAAATTATACTAAAACTAATCTACTACATTATTAACTATTCAGGTCACATAGCTCTCTTAGTGCACGGAAAATATTGGTGTGGAACAAAAAGGTACAATAAGATTGCTCTTAAGAATATCAGCGAATCTCTTAACTTTAAAAGTAAACAAAACTAAGTAATTTTTTAATCTACGTGCAAATAAATAACTATCAACTTCTCTCCAAGTCAAAGTTTATACATGTGACTTGCACGATAATGGTTGTAGCTGCTCTAATTTGGACCGTGTTTTTCTCAATAAAGTATCTGGGTCTTATAAAAAACATCACTGAATTGGTCCGTATATCTATAATTTACCTGATCACCTTTGAAAACCGATACCGATATATAGATAGACGAAACTCCGAGATGTAAAGAATTTAGTGCATGTCTAGAGAGCCTTGTCCATTCTGCTACTGAGTTATTTTATGGGGTGGAATTGATTTACTATTCTACTTAGACAGCCACGTAGATTTTGCAATTTGTTCTGTATTGAAAAAGTTCCATGCTTACAGTTTGCCGGTTATTGTAAGTGTTATTTAAGGTAAGCATGAAATTATATAATTTGAACCAATACTCAACGGAATGAAACTAGAGCTTTTAAGTCTTTGTAGGACTGTTGTACTTAATTTATAAAGAACATAACATATATTACGCGTTTCAATACTTTATGTATTTACGTGATTATGTTAACTGATAAAATCAATATACTAAATTACTTCATAAATGATTTACGAGTTGCATTTATTCGTTGTGAAATGATTTCACTTTTACAAATTTAACGTTATGTTCAATATTATAAGTATCAAGGTATTTCTCATTATGCCTGAATTTAAAGGAGAGGAGGGGGGGGGGGGGGGGGTTGTGTCAGTAGTACGTTTTGGAATTCACTTTTAAATCATATAGTTTATATTTTCTGTACGAATTCGAAATCAAACAGCAAACTTTTCTTTCGCTATCAAATATTTTGCATTACTAATCTTTTGAGTCACGTGGTACCTTAAACTTATTTATCTAGTGTTAGTATTGTTACTTATTTTTCTGTGATATGGATCTCGTTTGGAGTAGGGCTCATATTTATCCTTCTAGAATCCTTTCTGTCTTGAGAGGATTAATATCTAATCGTCTCTGTATAACCCAATGTTTTCTTGGTCTTTTCAACATGAAGCTTTTGAACAATATAATACCAGCTAAGTTCGAATGGTAAATAGTAGAAAAAAATGCAGTAATAAATTTGTAATCATATATAATGGTGCTACCGTTAATTAATTAGAAGATAGCATCGAGTAATAAAGATAATTAGTTTCAGTAGCGTGTCTGGGGCTTAAAAATAATACAAATGCAATAATGTATTGAGTTTGTTTATATAAATGAACTTAAATGTATTATTTTAAGAAAAACATCTTAGAGTAGGTATTATTTAAATGTCTGTGATGATTTTGAGTTGTAATTATGACAATACCATCCAGACCGTATTCGACCACGGTCACTTGGAACTATGTATATCTGATTTTTGAAGTGAATGTGCGTCCACATTAACTGTTAGTCAGCCCTCCGTCATGATTATACTGTATGTAAGCATCAAGTCGTAAATCAATTTTTAAAATATTGGTTATGGCCTTGATTTTAAACACCGACTGATAGTGCCAACTTTAGTAGCAACATAAAATTTTTATTCAGTCGCAGTACCGTGTTAGACCACATTCGTCGAGATTTACTTTTCTCCTGTGAGCTCTTCTGGTAATTAGAATTGAAAATTTGCAAATACAAATACGAGTATTAGATACAAATAATCGAGGATTTTGAAGTGGATCGGATTAATGTTTACTTTAACAAATTCGATCTCCATATGCAACCCTCGAAGGCTTTGGTAGAATATTTGTTTAAGTACAAAAACACAAACGATATTAAGCTTAATTCACTTAACCAAACCAAAGCTCTAATATTTCGAAATTGTCACGTTTCTAATTTAAATAATGGTTGGAAATGGAAGATCAAAATTATACCTCCCATTTTTCTTTAAATTTACAGAATCCTTTTTACGGGAAGCATTAAGCCGTAAAACACTTTTTGAAATGTAGGTCCTAGACTTTGAATAAATCTATGTACTTACATATTGTTTGATAGCACTGATTTTTAACCGACTTCGTTTTCGAAAGGGACTTATCCGAAATGGTCCCATTTTTGATTTTATATAGATCTGATTATGAGTATTGGAGACAGACAACGGTACTCTTCAAAAATGATACCAAATCAACCACAATTGCTGCTAGGTTTTTGTGCTCTTTTTTAATAATAAAATTTCGGACATTTAACACACAACGCCATCTAGTTTCAAACTAAGCAGAGCTTGTACTATGAAAGCTAGATTGACTGATAGAATACTTATATACTTTTTTTTGTAAATACATACACATTAAACATAGAAAACACTCAAACTCCGAAATAAATTGCGGATCATACAAACATTTGGTCGGACCCGGGCATCGAACCTGAGATCTCAGCACAGCAATCGCATACGTTACCACTGCACCACCGAAGCAGTCAGCCTTGTTAGTATTGTTGGAAGTCGGTTCAACTTTTTTTGAGAAGGACTTTCTTATCGTAGATATAGTAATTAAGATCACAGATTCGGGTAGGAAATCGTATGTAGATACCAATTATATGTTTGATCATGTTGTAAAAATATAGGATGTTTAACTTTTTTCTATTTTTGACAAACGCTGTGACCTTTAAGTTTACGAATTTAGCGTTCTGAAGTGATCATTTATTGTGTTAAATTGTACACTTCTTATTTTTAAAGCAGGCTGTTCTACCAGTCTGAAATAATAATTAGAATGCCTCTAAGCAATCTTTGTCGATAATATCTAACTTTAAAGGGCTGATCATAATGAATAATTCACTCTTATAAATTAACATTAGCTCTTTTACAGTTCAGTAATTTATATCTCATGTGACGAAGGGTTTTTCCTTTTGAATTTGTTAGCTTGCTGAATGAGTTTTATTTCTTTTCATTGGTGGCAACCTCCCTAGCCTGCCCCAGTCCAGTTCGTTGACGGTCACTACCCCTGTACTGACCGTTAATGGACTTAAACCAGGGACGGGGGAATTAAACCTCTTAAAAAGAGATCACAAAGCTATTTAGCTCTGACTGAATTAAAAAGCTAAACAACTCGTCAAATCGTCACTTATGCACGGCTTTATTTCGAAATTGTTCTTTCATTTTGCAAGAACAATTTTTCAAATAGACATGGTTCCCAAAAGCAGCCTTCCGGGGAAATTTGCTCATAGGTATTGACACATTAGTTGATTATAATGGAATCCAGTGTAGTATCCAGTATTTATATAAGTATTGCTATTCAAAGCTTAAATACGCTATGACAACCATTTTCTATCAGCAAGATAATATTTTGGGTTTTATGAGTTTAAACAATCAAGATATTTCCTATAGAATATTGTAAAACTACTTAAATTAATTTGTTGTCATTGTAAACGATCAGAGTGTTGTTCCTAAAAGCATCGTCGTATTTTTTTGTAAAGTAAATATTATTATAAATGTACATAAAGTTGTTTGACGGTATAAATATGATCTTAAAACTTAAAGTGATAAATTATCGGTTGTTTGCTTTCTAATGTGGCCTTGGTAGCTAAAAGCTTAGAAAGGGTTCGTTGCAATTAAATAGCTTTAAATATTATTTTATAAAGTGATAACGGATTTGTATTTTTTAGTATTCTATTTTCTCTAATTAGGAATAACGTTGGTCAATTTGTTACTATAGAGGTTTTTTCTTCATCACTGGTTGATTAAATTGGTAATTTAATCAACCTTTCAGACATTATTATTTGGTAATAATAATGTCTGAAAGGTCAATTGAAGTGATCGATTGAATTTACGATTCTGAATGATTGTAAGGTAATCCATTCTCGGCTCGTCGTGGTTACTCCTTAAAAGGATAAGGGACCCCCTTTTATGGACTAAATATAGTAACTGCGTGACAATTGACCAAACACTAAATTTCAATTTTGAAATATAGATATAAAATACCAACAGTTATTTACGATTAGTTAAATGTGTTTAATGAATTTAACAGTTTTATAGTCTATTTTCAACCGTATTTTCAATTCAATAGAAATCATAAAAATACATGTTCAACTGCTACTATTTATGTAACATAATATGTTGTCTGTATCTTTACCTGTTTAAAAACAAAACAAGTAAATAAAATGCATTAAATAAAACTAAATCAAATTATTTTATATTTAAACTGCTGACGGCTCGTATGCTTACCTTTGGGTCTACAATATCTACAAATTACAAGATTCCTACGGCATGCTCCTCCACCACGAACACAAGGAAATTTCAATATACATACAGTACATTGGTTAATGCAAATGAAAACCACTACCACACAGGTCTTCGGTTTCTAATAAACGAGCGTTGTCAAATTCAAAAAACAATTGTCATTAAAAACTATTGCGAAAATGTGACTTAACTTCTGTTTGATTGAATACATGCAAATTCTTATAGGGCACGAGTATTGTGGACATGAATACTTTATTTGCCACCTAACTATTATTTTAAATCGTGTTTAAATTTTTTTCTTTATATTTTTGTTATATATTTATTATCTTTAGTGAAAAATAATCTCATACAAGCAAACTAAAAATCCACATTTAATATCAGATGCGAGAGAACAATGACCGAAAATAGCAACTATCAATTTTTGTCACGCTAAATTGTAGTATTTGAAAGCAAGAAAAGAAAGCGGTCCATTCAGCGGTGTACTATACTTTAGCATGACAAACTTAAGCACAGAGTCTTCAATAAGATGCATATATACTTGCTATATACACCTTTGCATTACCATTGCAAAGTCACCCATTCTTAGATTGACCTGGATAGAATTGCTTAACTTTGGAATGTGTGAACCTACTCGGTTATTTGTAAAAGTGTTCAATTTACCCTTACATTAGTACATTTGTATTCTATTTATTTAGCGGTAACTGAAACTAAGAAAAATAAAACGTTTTAATAGCGGGTACAGATGGGATCAGTATCCCAAAAGTTTTAAGCTTAAGGTTAAAGTTCGATAATTCTACAAGAAACAGCTAGCAGTAATATCCTCAAGATCTTGTCACCTCAGATATTATTGTATTCTGTATGTATATTATATAATTATTTATTTGTGTATTCGTCTTTGTATTTTTAAATAGCGTTATTAATTATAAGGTTGTATTTTCATAGCTTCTCTTCTTTTTTCCGTAATACATGTGCACCAGTCGTGTTCCTTACTAACCCATCTAAAGGTTGCCGCCTCGTGCAAGTTGTAATGCAGGAAGTGTAAATAACGAAAAATAAAATAAAAAATAAGTATCAAGTAATAAAAAATAAGTATCAATGCAATTTTTTCGTGAGAATGAACATTCAGCTTCAATATATTTCAAAGGAGATACATGTTTTTGAAATGAGATAATTGCAAGCGAGGCCATTGCCGAGAATTAGAAGTATAAGTCAGAACGATTTACAACCTGTTATTAACATTTACTACTAATCTCAATAGTCTTGTATAAATAAATTTATCAGAGCTTCAAAACGTTCATGAGAGAAAATTTAACAATTTAAAATAAATTGTAGTACGTCTGAGTTGAATTATAAACAGCGTTCGTCAGTTAGGTAAAGTGACTTAGAATACAGACGGATATCGTCGTAGAAGTTTCAAAGTTTATTTAAGTCCTAAGGTGTCTAAAAATATGAACCCTGAAATATAAAAACAAAGAAGAATAGATTCATCATCATTTGATGATAAATATATTCTGAAAGATATTTTGGTCATAGCCAAAGATAATTAAAATTAAATGCTTGCACTAGCATAATAATAATAAAAAGTGCAGTAGTTTTGTGAATCAGTCACAGGTGTGCGGATATGATGTATGAATCATATGATTTATCACATTGGACTGTGATGTCATCCCATCCCTACCCTGTATATAATTTGTGGGTCATCTCGCACAAGCATTTCAGTAGTCCACACGTTTTCTGCTGTTGGCGGGCGTCTACTTCTGTCATCATCTTCAAGACTATTTTTCCTCCTTTTAAAGTAGCTAAACCATCTAAAAATGGTTGTCCAAGAAGAAGCAGACTCACCTAAAGCTGATTTTACACGTTTTCTTCAGATAAACCACATTTAAAGTCGTAATATTGCATAGCACGCAAATGTTCATTTTCATCATGTTCATGTTCCATTGTAGCAGACGAAAAAGCAAGAAATCATACGTCTATTTTCTTTTTAAATAGCCTTTTGTGTTCGTTTAAAAAAAAAACTTTTAAAAATATGTGACACAGATGCGGTCCATTTTCAAATTTCGTACATCTCAAAACTTATATATACGTAGACCAGAAGACAATTCTCGTAATAAAACTTCCGATCAACTCTCGATCTCGCAACTGTCATAAAAGGCTATTTCGTAGCAAAATAGTAAAGTACTACTAATACTAGCAAATTACCGATTCAATTTTCGGTTACAATACGATATAATCACATTACAGTCAACCTTGTTTAATAATTTACTATGTAAATACCTTTTATGATAGTTGTGAGATCGAGAATAGATAAGAAATGAATTGTGACCGCACTTTTATTTCTAGGATTGGCCTTCTGACATCAATTTGTATTAAAGATACTTAATATGATTGTAACAAATTAGGGGGCCGCCAATGTTCTTTTTACCTTATATTTTTCTCTTCGTCCTTTTCCAACCACATCGCTAAGCTCTGACAGTAAATAAAGTACAATGGCAAACTTTCGCAGATGGCTAATTGTATTTTGTTTTGTTTTTTGTGAGCAATTCCATTATCTAAATAATTTTATGTAGAATCTACTTCTAGTATTGTTACACAAAATTTAACTACATTTAAATAACTTATGCTTTTAAATTCTAATTTTCTTTTAAATTCTAAGTACATAATTTAAAAAAAACAGACTATTATAATTTTAAAATGTTAAAATTTAGTGACAATACAAATAAAGAAAAAAGTAAGTTAAAAAAAATAATTATAATATTACGTAAATCGTAATATTGGTGTAAAATTTAGATGTAACAGTTATTAAGATTTAATTATTAGTTTGATTTCAATAATCAGTGTAATTTGGACTATCATTGTAATCTATACAATGATAATTATGTCAGGGCAACATCTGATCCTACGTAACTTTTTCCATGAATTTATTCGTAAACTTATGTTCAGCTCAGTTCAGTACAGAAACAGAAAACGGATGAATGTCGATACCCTTTTTGAGAAAAAAATATTGGTTCTAAGAAATGGCTTTTTTTACGCTAGTGAAACGACGGTCTAAA
Source organism: Arctia plantaginis (assembly GCA_902825455.1). Taxonomy (NCBI): domain Eukaryota; kingdom Metazoa; phylum Arthropoda; class Insecta; order Lepidoptera; family Erebidae; genus Arctia; species Arctia plantaginis. The sequence goes on from CADEBD010000281.1 coordinate 1,039,058, forward strand.
ATAATTATATACCACTGAACAAGAAAGACTAGAAATGCTTTCAACTGTGACTACATATTTCGAAGTCCACCAGACTGTAATAAAATGTTTCTTCTTTGTTTTTCTGGCACATGTTATGCTTACATCTGTGAATTTGGGCTTTAATTTAATATATCTAAACAAAAAATTAATTCAATTCAATTCGTTTATTGCACTCCAAAATGTATACACAGGTCTTATAAATATAAAGGAAATAATTATGAACCCTGTCGAGCACGGCAAAATTAGGAGAGAAAAGCAAACATTCTATCATTATATTGAAATGTAGTTTAGTAAATAGAACTAAGTAGGTGTTTCTTTTATTCCCCGGTGGACAGGGGGCAGCGGTTGTCAGCTGCCCCATCGCGGCGGCCCAGAAGGTCGCCGATGGACGGAGCCTCCTGGTCGGAGGTTTCCTGAGGGCGCAGGCACGACTCCTGCAGGCCCGACCGGCAAGGTGCTTCAGGTGCCTGTCGGTGGGTCACGTAGGGGTGCACTGCACGGCGGAGGCCACCGTAGGTGACCGATGCTTCCGCTGTGGCCAGCCCGGTCACAAGGCGGGTGGCTGCAACGCTCCGCTGCGTTGCTTTAGGTGCGCAGCGGGGGGCAAGCCTGCCGACCACCGGGTTGGTGGTAAGGCCTGTGCCCTATCGCGACCGAAGCCGGGAGGCCGACCTTCCGCCTCCGAGCCGCTGATCCAGACGGAGAGTGCCGCTGGACAGCCGCAAAGTTCGCTGCGGGATGCGGGGATGGAAGTCCAGTGATGGATCCACATCTCCGCATCCTCCAGGTGAACGTAGGCCACGGTGCCGATGCTCAGGATCTTCTGCTCCAGAGCATGGCACAGTGGTCCATCAACATCGCCGCTATCGCCGAGCCATATGTCCATCGGTTTCTCGGGCCTGCCTGGGAGACCGACTTGGACGGCACGGCGGCCCTGGTGCACGGTACCGCAGCCGGCACTCCACCTCTTGCGGTAGTTGCAAGGGGACGGGGCTGTGTAGCGGCGATAGTTGGAGATATAGCGGTCGTGGCCGCTTATTTCACGCCGAACCGAAACCTAACTGAGTACGAGCAATGGCTCGCTCAGCTGGCCGTCGTCGTCGATGCCTGTCGCCCCCACCCGGTTCTTGTGCTGGGGGACTTCAACGCCTGGTCGCAGGCTTGGGGTTCCCTGCGCACGAACCCGAGGGGCAGGGCATTGGAGAACTGGGCTGAAAGATTAGGCCTAGTTCTCCTAAACCGGGGGGCCGTGGCCACGTTCGTGACGGCGAGGGGTAGTCCGATCGTGGACATCTCGTTCGCATGCCCCTCGCTAGCGCGTCGTGTCCAAGGCTGGCGCGTCGTTGTCGGGGAGGAGACAGGTTCGGATCACCGATATATTCGGTTTGACGTCTCCGCCCCTGCAGATGGCGCGCCGGTCAGACCGGCACCACCTGAACCACGTTGGGCGCTCAAGCGCTTAGATCGCGACCTCCTCCTGGAAGCCGCCATCGTACAGGCCTGGGCTCCTGCGCCGGACAGGCCTGTCGACGTCGATGCTGAAGCACAGTGGTTCCGGGAGGCCATGACCCGCGTCTGCGATGCGGCGATGCCTAGGGCTCAGCCCAATATTGCAAGGCGCCAGGTCTACTGGTGGTCGCCGGAGATCGCACGGCTGCGTCAAGCCTGCGTGACCGCGCGCCGCCAGTGGTCCAGGTTCCGCAGGAGGCGTCGCCGCCCCGAAGATGCGGCAGCGAGAGAGGCGGAGCTGTTAGCGGGTTACAGGGTTGCCAAGAGGACCCTTCAGGCAGCGATAAAGCGGGCCAAGAGCGAGGCCCGCCGCGAGATGCTGGAGACACTGGAGCGGGATCCGTGGGGACGCCCCTACCGTATGGTTAGGGGCAAGATGCGCCCATGGGCCCCGCCGCTCACACGGTGTCTTCAGCCAGAGCTGCTTGAGAGGGTCGTTGGCTCCCTGTTCCCAACGCGAGTGGTGGAGCATACTCCGCCACAGATGGCTCCGCCTCCGGCGCTTGAGGCGCCTAACGTGGATGACGACGACGTGCCTGAGGTCACTGGGGTGGAACTAAGGGTGGCGGTGTTACGGCTTAAAGCCAAAAAACACCGCCCCGGGACCCGATGGCATTCCTGGCCGAGCGTGGGTCCTGGCCTTAGTCGACGAGGCTCTCGAGCCCCGACTGCGAGGGGTTCTTCAGCGCATGCCTCGAGCGGGCCAGTTTTCCGAAATTGTGGAGGGACGGGGAAATTGGTCCTCATCCGAAAGGAGGGGCGCCCGGCGGACTCACCGTCCGCCTACCGGCCCATAGTGTTGCTTGACGAGGTGTGCAAGCTCTTTGAAAGAGTGATTGCAAGGCGCCTCGTCAAGCATCTCGTGATGGTTGGGCCGGATCTGGCGGACAACCAGTACGGTTTCCGTCAGGGGCGCTCCACCGTGGATGCGATCATGCGCGTGAAGGCTCTGGCGGAGGAAGCAGTCTCCCGGGGAGAAGTGGTGTTGGCGGTGTCCTTGGACATCGCCAACGCGTTCAACACTATGCCCTGGAGCTGCATCAGGGAGGCGCTCGTGTATCACGAAGTGCCTCTCTACCTCCGCCGCATAGTTGGGGCATATTTGTCGGAGAGAGCCGTCGTCTACCCCAGTAGGACCGGTCTCGGTAGGCGTGAAATGTCGTGCGGTGTTCCGCAGGGGTCGGTGTTAGGGCCACTCTTGTGGAACATCGGCCACGACTGGGTGCTTCGTGGTGCCTTCTTGGATGGTGTCGCCGTCGTGTGCTATGCGGACGACACACTCGTGACGGCGCGCGGCAAGACGCACCACGAGGCAACCCTGAGGGCCACGGCCGGGGTTGCCCAAGTCGTTGAGCGTATCCGGCGGCTGGGTCTCGAGGTGGCTCTGCACAAGTCCGAGGCCCTGTTCTTTCACGGGCTTCGGAGGAAGCCGCCTGAGGGATCTAGCCTCACGGTAGGAGGCACTCGCATCGGCATCGAGCCCTCGATCAGGTATCTGGGGCTCGTACTCGATGGCCGATGGGACTTCGGATATCATTTCCGAGGTCTGGTCCCCAAGTTGGTTGGGGCAGCGCGTGCGTTGGCGCGGCTGCTGCCCAACATGAAGGGACCCGATGACTCCTGCCGGAGACTCTACTCGGGGGTTGGTGCGGTCCATGGCCCTTTACGGGTGCCCAGTATGGGCGGGGGCCCTGCGGCGACCGCAGCGAATGCTGGCCATCAGGATCATAAGGGGGGTACCGCACGATCTCCTTCGAGGCGGCGAGTCTCCTGGCCGGAACTCCACCGTGGGACCTGGAGGCGAGAGCCCTTGCAGCACTGTATCAGTGGCGCAAGGAGGCGCAGGAGTTGGGTCGATACCCCGAGATTCGAGAAATCGATGACCGGAAATCCCAACTCCGCCAGGTCATCATAGGGGAGTGGAGGGAACGACTCGGGCAACCGAGCGCCGGGCACGCCGTCATTGCGGCGGTAAGACCCGTTATGGAGGATTGGCTCGAGAGGCGTCACGGGACCCTCTCATACCGATTGACGCAGATGATCACTGGGAAGGGATGTTTTGGAGATCACCTGTGTCTGATCCGCAAGGAGCCAACGCCTGAGTGCCACCACTGCGATGGCCAGACCGTGGACACGGCTCTCCACACGCTGGCAGAGTGCCCGGCGTGGGTTGAGCAGAGGCGAGACCTCGTGGCGGCCATCGGAGTGGGAGTTCTCTCGCTCGATAGCCTGATTGCGGCTATCGTGCGGAGCGAGAGTGCGTGGAACTCTGCCGTCTCCTTCTGCGAGCAAGTTATGCTCGCGAAGGAGACGGCGGAGCGGGACCGGGAGAGGTTTAGAACTCTCCCGGCCCGCCAGGCCCGGGCACGGGCCAGGCAGCGCAGGCGACTCAGGCGCCGGAGGTCGCAGAACGACCTCCGTCCTCCATAAGCGCAGGCCTGGGGGTGACAGGTGAGGCCATCTGTCACCCTAGCAGAAGCAGGCCGGGGTGGCGGCGAGCGCGTTGCGAAGCGCGCTCGCTTCCAGGGAGCACAGGGAACATGGGGTTCCCACACGGGCGGGGGTCGTCTACTCGCCTGTAGATGACCCGAGGTATGTCGGGGTACCAGGGCCTTCCTTTCTAGGGTATACCTGGTTCCCCGGCTATTAGTACCCGGCGAAGGCGTGCGGTTTTAGTCGGTTCGAGTCCGACATGCCACCGAGAGGTGGTATCCGAGGGGATTTCCGCACGGAAAAAAAAAAAAAAAAAAAAAAAAAAAAGGTGTTTCTTTTATTGTATTATTATTAATTAAATTTAGTAAATGTAATATTTTAGTACATTTTGATTTTTCATTTGTTTTTATAGTATATTATATATTATGTTCATTATTCAAATTTGTCGTTTAGATATTCATTTATATGATAGCAGCATTTTTTTTATTAAAATATCCTTTAATTTATTGAAAAACGTACCTATTTATTTTTCTTTATTTTAATATTGTTTGATAATTTCTTGTATATTTTTATGGACATGCATTAGTAATCTGAACGTTGTTAAATTTAGTCTGTTTCTGTGTCTTATTGTATAATTTGTATTTAAATCTTCCCTTCTCGTGTAATCTGTGTGTTGTCTGACAAATTTACGTTTCAAGAATATACTCGTACATCCAAGGAACGGTTAGTATTTTTAGTTTTCGGAAATGAGGAATGCAACTTGCTGTGTCGTCCATGTTTACATTTATCTGTATTAACTTTTTTTGCATTATCAGCAGTGAGGGAGCAGCTGTGCTGTTACCCCATAGGGTGATACCGTAATTCAGCCATGAGGATGCATAGGCTTAGTAGGTGACTAGAGCGGTTTTTGTGTCAGTGGTTTTTTAACTTCCAATAAAGTGTGGCAGAATGTTGATAATTTTGATTTAATTTATGATTGTGATTTCCAATTAATAATTAAGATTAAGCATACGCGTGATTCAAAATGAATTAGGCAAACAAGACTTTCCCCGGAACTGCAAATTAGACTCACGGCAATTTGCAACCTGTTATGAATATTCACTAGTAATATTAATCATCTTGTACAAACATATTTCCTACAAAGGTTCAAGATATTTATGGGGGAAATCCGGAAGCTTAAATTGGATTTTGTCTGAACTAAATAATAAACTTGTGTAAACGCACACTTTTAGAATACAAAAGCACTATTTTACAGGTATATTCAAGGTGTTTTAGGTGTTTAATATATTATTAGTAGTAGTATTCGTACATATTTCTTCACGAGTTTCATGTAAACTACATGAAAATTTAAGTTTCTAATGTCGTATGCATGTGTTAACAGATTGGCGTTTTCTAAATTTGATTATTGTATCATCATCATCAACAGTCTTTCATAGTCCACTGCTAAACATAAGCCTCTCCTTAGAAAGGAGGTCTTGGCTTACGATAACACGCTGGCCAGATGGGTAGGTATAGGTTTGTTTCAAGTTTTCTTCTCTTCGCAGTGCTGTTGTTCTGCGTGGTTTGCTCCCTTAGTCGGCTATTACGATATCCACGGGATGAATAGGGGTGGAGACACTCTGTGTTCTGAATCCATCACTACACGGACTGTAAGATTTTGTATGGAGCAAGTAATTTTTAATACAGTACGTACATATAATTTTATTACAAACAATTGTAGTCATAAATTTTCTAATCTGTGTGATACAAACTTTTTACTCTGAGAGAAGAAGAAGAGTGTTGAGTATTAATACCAATGTATCAGTTTTTGCCCAATGTTACGGTCGAGTAATTTTACGATATGGCAGTCTGCTCCGGCTTTGCGTATAAGCTCTAAAGAAGGCGTAATTTAGACAGATTGCAATTTTCTAGTCCATAATTTCTTAGTGTATTTTAAGGCGAGGCCTACACATAAGCCACGGATGTTCATTAAAAAACAAAATTTGCGATATATTGATATTTTTCTTCTACTGTCATAAAAAACATTTAGTATAATGAAATTAACTATAACAAAACAAAAACTATCCAATTTAGAACATACAGAAACACCTCCGTAAACATCGACACAACATACAATGGCACACAACTAGAAACTGTAGATACATTCAAATTACTTGGTATAACTATAGACACACACATCAACTGGAAAGCACACATCGAACATACAAAAAATAAACTGTCTCGATTTACATATGCTCTATTCCAACTTAAATGCAGCACAAACGAAAAAACCGCACTGTCAGCATACTACGCATACGCATACTCCTGGTTACGATACGGCATTATGTTGTGGGGAAACAGTGTACACTTTCAGGATTTATTTATATTACAAAAGAAATGTATTAGAATTATCGGACAAATTGGAAATCGTGATAGTTGTAGGCCCTTCTTCATTAAATATAACATCCTCACACTACCATCATTATACATATTTGACATCTGCATATTTGTATCCAAGAACATGAGTCACAATCACAATTTAAACACACGCCACAGAGACAGACTATACCTACCACCATCAAGAATTAAAATGCTAAACCAGAGCCCTTACTACATGGCTGTAAAAATATACAACAAATTACCTATCCACATAAAAAATGAAACGAAGACTACACTATTCATTAAAAAACTAAAAGCATTCTTAATTACAAAATGTTTCTATTCTGTTAAAGAATACATTGAGGAAAAAAACACTTAACAAACTACATTTCTTATTACGCCCTTTGTACATTACATCGGTCGTTAATTACTGTATAATGTCTGTAAAACATTGGTGTACAGATAAAGTATTTATCTATCTATCTAATTAAAAGTAATGCTAAAACACGACTTCGTGAAAATTTATACTAAAGATTGACAAACTTACGACGTATATTTTATAATTTGCATACCTATGCCACTTTCACAATTAAAAGGAATCTAATGACACCTCACATGTCAAAATACATCAAGGCGTTTAGCCGGCGCAGTCACATAAAAACGCAATAAATATTTTCTTTTTCAAATAACTGAATTAGTTTAAAAGCTTCAACTTCGTAGTCTAACGTAGACTTTCTTTATTTTAAATAAAAAAGATTGTTTATTTTTAACTTAAACCTAACTCACTTTACAAATATGAGAAAAAAAGAGAGCTCAGAGAAACCTTTAAGAGCCGTTGCATAATGATTAAAATACTTGGTTAGTGCTTTCTTAAAGTACCATAAGTTTTTGATATTTATGAATAAAATGTTGCATGCACTAATTAAAAATGGAATGAAATGAATTGCGTAAATAATTATTACCTTTATAGTTAATTTCCTTTAAATTTTAATGGTAGACGGATGGCGTAAATTGTTAACCTTTGTTCTTGAAAAAATAAATGATCATGTTTCCTCCTTACACATTTTTGATATCTTGTTTACAACTAAAAATACATTGTTTGCAATATTTAAGGAAATATAACTATTATTTTAAGTCGGACATGTGTTTGTTTATAACAGTATCACACACAAGTGGAACGGAGTTTATTCCAAGAATATAGTAATACCAATAACATTCTTAACGCACTCAAGATAAATCGATAAACTTGTAATATTATCTTTGAACTGAATGAATGGTAACGTACTGAGTAAGATGCCAAAAGCAATTGCAAAATAATAATTTGAAAATGGAAAATGTCAGCTTATTTTATTTATCAAGTTATCTACACTTGCCTCGGTGCTTTTTCTTTATATGGTATAAGGGGGTAAACGAGCAGACGGGTCACCAGGTGGTAAGCAACTACTGCCGCCCATGGACACCTGCAAGTCAAAAGTCACAGATGCGTTGCTGCCCTTGGAGTCCCTCCAGAGTCCTTGGAGTCAGCGGGAGGACGGAGAGCGGATTTGGGCTCCGGTAACCTCACTTACTCAGAAAAGAAATTTGTTTTTTTATTTATCAGCTGTATGATACAGTTTATTATCATACTACAGTTATTATCATTCTTCTATACTAAGTTATCCGTGTGGTGACGAATTAAGAATACAAAGTGTCTCTACCTCTAATTATCTAAAATAATAAATGTAGCGTACGCAAAACATATTAGGAATAGCTTCTGAGTTTCTGTAGAAAATGTATTAAACAATATGTGCTGGCAGGAGCTGGATGCGAGAAGCCTACAATCGATCTAAGTGGCGTGCAATGGGAGAGGTCTATATCCAGCAGTGGACTGCGATAGGCTGAAGATGATAAGTGCTATAAAATACGGAATATTGTATATCAACTTCGGAATGTCACCACTTCTATTCATCCCGTGGGTATCATAAGAACCGACTAAGGGGGCAGTAACCGTACTACGCAGCACAACAGCACTGCATAGAGTAGGAAAACTTGACAAAACCCCTGTACAAAGCCGTCTGTCCAGCGTTGTATAGTAGTCCAAAATTTCCTTTTTAAGGAGAGGATTATGTTCAGCTGCTGACTAATAATGTTGATGATGATACTAAATTTTGATGGATGGATGTTTGTTACTCAATTACACCTAGTGTTACCGAGGACCATAGGCCTTTAGCCCTAAATTTAAGCCTATTGGTCTTTTTTTAGAGCGATGCCAATAAAACAGGGCTTTAAAATACTCGTCAATTGAAAAAGCCTATGAGCCTATAAAAGTCTTTAGGGTTTTTTTGCGACTGGAGTATTTTTTGAACAACAAGTTTATATTAGGTCTGAAGCCATTTTTAAGACTCAGTCTAAGTAAGCCATCATATGAAAACAACATTTATTTTATATTGTATTTATTTTAAGAAACAGAAAAAATAATAATTTTACCTAAGTATCGCTAAAACAATTGCACAATTGAAAAGCACATTCAGGATCTAATATTTTTATTAGACGGGCGATTTCCTTTCCTATTAATCAAATTTCCTGCTTCGGAAAGCGATTGTTCACTGGGAACACTTGTATCAGATATATATAAAAAATCAAATGCCATATTTGACATAGTCCTTCTAGGTTTTTAGCCTAAAAAGACTATGGCCAGACTCGTAATTAAGGGGAATTTCGAGTTTAGCCTTGAAAAAAGGCTAAAAGCGTATAGTCCTCGGAAACACTAATTACGCCAGCACGGCTAAATGGATTTGGATGAAGTTAAGCACACAGATAGATTATAGTCTGGAATAGTATATAGAGTATAGACTATATTATATAAACATTTAACGCGAGCAAAGCCGCTAGTTAAAGTTAGTATTAGTAGTAGTAGTATTAAGTTAATATTAGTATTTCTACTCATATAGGAAGAGGTTTTATAACATGAATAATTATGGCTCAGTTAATATATTAACCAAGTCATGAAGTGCTGAAATAGAATAAAATTTTCATATGATTTCCAACAAGATTCTTAAGGCATTTAAAGAAAGATATCAAAAATTCCTTCAAGATTTACTAAATGACGTTAAGACATACCAGCTTAAAGGGTCAACTAGAAACTGGCTTTCCCTAAGATAGGACCTAGGTGCGGCGTCAATTTGGGTGGGACCTGAAATCCCATGGCCCAGGTTCTCTCTAGAGTAGGGCGCCTAGGGCTGTCCGTCGGGCTGGTTTTTAGGGAAACACCACATACACCGGGCCACCCCGTCAATAAAAAAACAGACTATAGTGTTTACAAAGTGTTTCCTTCAGTACAGTTGATGCCGCACCGTACTTATAAACGACCTTGCATGGATCGCTGCATTTTAATATGATCTCGAATAACCGTATTGAAAATAATTAAAGCGTTTTTTGATCTATGTATTTTTGTAAGCAACGAAACACGTTTCAAAGGATTAAATATTAATTTTCTCATAAAACTCTCGACAAAATTTTGACCTGCAATTTCTTGGTTTGGTTTCGTTAATCAGTAAGGTATTAAATCGTTTGTCGTGTAAACTAATTTCAACTTAAAAAATTTAATTGCTTAAGTAATAAAGCTACTATTTTTTTTTAAATTAATTGACACAAAATGTTACTTCTCAACAGATATTGTACACTAGAGTGTTGTATGAAATAGCACTAAAATGTAGAAAATTTATAACCTTGTACCAAAAGGCCGAATTTCTCGGACGTTTCTTAGGGACAATAAATTTGAGATATATATTTGAGAGCACCTGCTCTGAATTTCATTTGGAGGGAAATAATACCCGACTGGTTTAAGTGTGTGAGTTGTAATTAGTTTCTTGTCTACCTCGACATTTTGAGTTAAGCGAACTCTTTTGATATTAAATTAAATATTATTTCGTTCTAATAAAATTCAGGTAATAAAACTTAAATGTAAGTTTTTGTTTTATTAAAAAACTAAAACCTATAGATTTCATATGTCGTATATAAATTTAGGTTACAAAGAGTTTTGATATAATTATCTTATCTCGCGTTTCTAAACGATTTATTTCCAATTAAATTGTTTACGCACTGTACTCTGTTACGCTTCGCTGTGGCTCATATGGTTGCAAAAATATATAAAAACCATCGTTGAAGGGTGTTGTATACCGTGTTAAAATTTTAGCTCAATCGGTGCACTACTTTTTGAGTTTTTGAAGCGTACACAAACCAACTTAACAGTTTTATACGTAAATAGATTATAAAAATATAATATGACGTAGATTTGGTCACTGTGCCAACTCGCATAGTAAGTATTAATCCTGCATTACGTAATAACTGTGCACGCGCTGATTAGAGCCGTATATATAGAGTATTTTCAAACATCGATCATTGGGCTGCCGCCTGCCGTGTGTGATAACCGGTTCAATCGAATCGTAACATACCTATATTAAATGAACTTTCGTTTATTGTTTGTACAGTAAATATAGAATAATATTCACAGTAAATAGATAATAAAATTAATGTAGAACAAAATACATACATCTTATGTAAGGGGTTTCAGAAATAACTAAAATATTTTTATGACCATTGAAAGTTATTGATTAGTGTCTATACTCCTTTGCTAATAAAATAAAGCAATGGATTATGTACAGTTGTCAAATTATCAGTATGGCGTATCAGTTACTTTGTTAATTAATTCGTAGTATAATTAAAAGTAGATATCTTTAACAAAATATTTTTGACAGTGAAGAGTGATTTGAATTCAATAATGCTATTTGGGTCCAATACCTACACACGTATTGATTAAAATTACGAAATAACTATATTTAATGAAGTTAGAAGTTATAATGTTAGTGTTACAGCGAATATCAGTAATATATATGGCTTTATTTATTTATTTATACATCATGCACTTTTGGTGCATTGGCGGACTTAATGCCTAAGGAGTTCTCTACCAGTTCAACCTTTGGGTGATGCAGTGAGAACAGAAAGTAGGTGTATTTTGGACTGGCGCTTTTAATGAATATTAGTATCAAATTAATATACCTTTAACTATCTTACACTTGGATACTTAGATCGAAATTTCAAATTTGGTGAATATATTAAAATACATATTTAATGTTAATACTTAAATAGGCCAGGTGACCATGAGCACTTTGACTATTAAAACGATGTTAAAAGAAAAACCCTTAAACTGTTTGGTTGATTTTACATTTTTATGTTAACACTAACAAAGTTCATGGATTTGTTTATTTACAGTTGTCTAATAAAATCTATCTATTGTTCGCACATGTTCTGAATAGAAATAGAAATCGATATAGCACTTCTAAAACTGGAGCAATAAGATGTGGTTACACCAAAACTATTATATGAGAGAAATTCGAGAAAATGGGCGTTTAAGTATGGGATATTAATACACCTGCTACTTGTATAGGTAACACTTCTAGTTTCAGGCGTTAAAGTATGTGGTTACATGGAAGAATAACTATCGCTTTTAGAATAGAGTCATTAAGTATGTGGTAACACAAGACCTTTTATATACCACTTGAAGAAAAGGGGCCTTAAAGTTACGCCTAAACTGTTATTGTGAAGTATTTCTAGAACTGGAAGGATAAAGTATGTGGTTACAGAGAACCATAAGTATCACTTAAAACAGAGTCATTAAGTATGTGGTTAAACCAGATCTGTTTTATAACAGGTCTGGTGTAACCACATACCATCTAGACAAAAGGTTTGTTAACCAGAACTGTTATAGGTATCACTTCTTTATCGAAAAAAGCGGCCTTAAATTACGCGGTTATACGAAAACTATAACAGGAATCACTTCAACACAAAGAGCGTTAAAGTATACGGTTAAGTATATCAAAACATAATTTCGAGAAAAAGGGTGTTAACGTATGTGGTTACCACCAGAACTGCCGTAGGTATCACTTCTAGAACAGGAGTGTTAAAAGATTCAAGTGTACCAGAGGTACACCAGAACTGTTAGTAGTCGCTTTTAGAACAGAATTGTAGACTGTTTCTGTGTGAAAGAAAATTTCTCGCAACCTACATAGTATTATTTAATATATTTATGAGAGTGTTTCTTAAATTTAAGACTTACTTTGTGTTGTTCTTATGTCATTATGTTGGTTTATTTTGCAAACGTAACACAATCGTCGCAAAACAGACGTGTTTCAGCGTTTGATAAATAACATTGGAAAAATAAATTTCATATTATAATATAAGATAAAGAATTAATTGGAGAGCTACAAGCAAATCTTTTGTGTATATATATCTATTTTCGCGAGCACTATTTGAGGAAGTTGAGTTCTGCCATTAACGACCTTGAATCTGGAATAGCTATATTTTGTGAGCCGTAATTAGCAGTTTTAGACTATTGTAAGTTTTTTTAGTGAAGTGGGGCCAAACGAGAAGACTGGTCACCTCATGGAAAGTTACCACCGCCGCCCATGAACGCCTGCAACTCACACACTGCAAGAGTCACAAGCGCGTTGCTGGCCTTTGAGGAAGAAGTACGCTCTACGCTCTACCAATTCCTGGGGGAGTTAAAAGGATGGAGCGACTTAAATTGCAGGTGTTCAAGAGCGGAGGAAATCACTTACCTATCTGCCCATCTGACCTCTATGTAAAAAAAAAATCAAATTGCAGAATCAGAATAAGGCCTTGGTTACATTTTGTATATCTAACTATTCTTATAAAAAGTTTGTTACTAAAGCTTACATAAAACTAGTATATGACTATTCTAAAACGTGCAAGAGCGATTATAAAAAAAAAAGGTAAAATCAAAATATTACAAATTCTTTTGCAAACGGCCTGAGATAGATCGTTCATATGTTAAATTTCTAATAAATAAATATACACAAAAATAACTTATTTTTTAATGAACCTAATTGAAGTTAAAATTATATCATTTTAAAACTGGTAAGATGTTTTCTGTGTATGCGTAATTAAGCTTACCTAAATATTCTCCTACTAGAGTTTGACACGTTGTATACGATACGGCAAATATTTTCAGCACTATGTTTATCTTATTATATAGATAGGGTGCTAAGAAAGGATCAAATTTGTTAACGTACCTATGCGTTGTTTGGGGTTTAATGGTAGTTCCACGTGTTGTTTTAGTATGATGTACAATATAAATAGCTGTCGAACTATTAATACTTTGCATTTCAGAAAGAGTTGATAAGTAGGGAACCTTAATGGGCGACAGGTAGCTACTTTTAGTATTGCTCTTTGAGAACGTTCAAGTGGGAGTAAAATGGTCTTAGCAGCGCCACGCACGAAGTTATGCAATAATGTTTATATCGACTGACACAAAGCCAGGTCGGTTTTATTACATAATAGTCTGTAATACTGCGTAAGTTTTTAAAAATGTAAGTCAGTTTGCGTATTTTCATGCCCAAAATGTACTGTCATAAACATCGTGTCTCAAAGATCACTTCAATGTAAACACGCTCAGAATACGTGACAGATTTAACGTCGTTTTGATATCACCGGCTCACTAAAAGTTTAAGGCGCGAAGTAATCTTCAACAGGAACAGTTTAATGGCTCTTCCTAAAGGAGCTTTGAGAAAGTAGTCTCTTTTAAAAGCTTTTCGCACGTTTCTCGTATTTGGAATAAAACTTGCTTCGCTAACATGTTAGGAGATATTACGCAACGCTATTTAGTACATTTTGTTTTATGGAATGCGGCGACATATTTATATGTAAATACAAATATTTCCACTGTGAGGAAGTTAAACTTTTGACTGAAAGATATCAGCGTTTTTAAAGAAACCTTCTTCTATTTTCGAGTCGTGCAGAATATAACTCTGTTGAATTTAGATTAAAAATATATATCTTTTATTCTTCGTTATAGTAGGTCTTATTGCTCTATTATAGATGTGTTACATAATTTGTTCAATTGATAGAGTTGTCAAAATGGAATTTATAAAAACACAGACAAAAAAAATGCTAAATATAATAACCCACACCAGTCACCATAATAATTGATTGTGTATTACTAACATTAGTCCTTAAGTTACTTTGTTGCACTACCCCCCATGGACTATGTCTGAACTAAACAATTTTAATTGAATTGAATTGAAATAAGCAATCATCGAGATGTTATACTAAGCCTTTCTTCAGAACAAACAGTGATTTTAAAAGACAGATTGTATGGAATTCTAGAGCTTTTAAAGATGTGGTTGAGTTAGTTATTACGAAATTATCTAGTCGACCTAAAACACAATTACTAAAAAAAAAAAAAAAGTACGCCATGACTACATGGCATCTGCAAAGTTTGAGTTTATCTACATCAGACCTGACTTCATTTTTATTCCATAGGGGGCAAATGAGGAAGTCCGGATATACCGTAGGGAACAATTTAATAATATAAAATTTAATAGGTAGAAATACAGCGATGATTCACTTGATTTCTTAATTCTGCCCCTTATTAAAAACAGATGAATTTGGTTATGAAATAGGGATAGAAGAGTAAACTATAAAAAAAGATAACGAACAAGAAACAATTCAATAACATTACTAAAGAAATATGGTACAATCGAACAACTGCTTATCGATAAGCGATAAGACAGAGTGAAAAAACTCGATAATGCGTTTATTTCTGTCTTTGATTTTGTTGATAATGTCTTGCAATAATAATGATAACACTCAGTTACTGACACATCGATAACAGCAACAAATTGTCCATTCTTTCAAGAGATTAGTGCTGACTATTTTAACACACTTTTATTATATTCACTTGTAAATCTTAGAAATTTATTCTAACGTGCTTCAGATGAAAATACAGTATTTTCATCTGAATTACGTTAGATTACATACCTTTGAGCTCATCTGATGATAGATTAAGAAGGTTCCTTAGTGGCTGTCAATACAATTATCAGTTTGACTTCAAATTATGACCTCATGGGCGGTAGGCGGGACCTCACGATGATTTGAAATGATTTATTTTAAGGAGTCAAACACATAAGGCTCACTAATATGGTGTCAAGGTAAACCCAGAAAGTAGATATTGGAAATCTTTTTAAATTATGTTGGGCTTCAAAGCGTGTTTATTGATATAAACATTTATCCAACTTTTTAATGTTACTATTTACCATGAAGATGTATGTAAAAAACCAAAAGCTCTTTAAAAACGTTTATTAAAGCAAATTTTTTTTTTGATAATCATCATTGTAGCAACTACTGCATTATAATGTTTATTTTATCATATCTCGATTAGATATATGATTGATAAAAAGAAAGAGCGTTGCCACTTCCGTGACCCAAGGTCTGTCGCAAGGAGGTATTTCCTACCGAAACTAATATTTTAAATGTACTTAACATTATTTATGACTTCATGCACAAATATATACATCGGCGGACTTAATGCCTAAGGCATTCTCTGCCAGTCGACCGATTGGGCGATGCAGAGAGAGAATGAGGTGAGGTGCATTTATGAGGATAAATCATAGAATTTTTCAGTGCCTTCTGTTTGTCCGTCGAATACTCAGTAATATATTTTTGTACATATACCCAGATTAACACATTTACATATATATATGTTAACATATACGTTACTAATCAATCAACAATATACTTTATTAATCAATAGTAACATGAAGAACTTAATAAACAGGCAGTCCTGTACTTTTAAGGGTAGCTGCTGAACAAGTAATTACTATCCAAATCGCAGAGGAATGCAAAGTAATGTCCGATAAAACCCAATGCTCATAAGTTTAGAAAACTTAATTTTAGAACAGCAATTTAAACAGTAGCAGCAATCAAAGGCAAAGGCATTTATTGCAATACAACTGTGTTACACATATAGATGTTTTGTAGTAGTATATAGGTATAGTTTTAACAGTTACCTAAATGGGAATTTACAATTGTAAAGTACAAGTACAAATAAAAACTTAAGATTAGAATAAATTTAATAATATTTATTAGCGATTTCACAACATTTATTAGCATGCCAATAATTTTGTGAGATCCAACACACTTGTAAATTATAGAATATACTTAACCATTTTTTAGCGTTTTAAAACATACACACACTCTCCAATTTATTTATTTTTCGCTTAAGCTTATTAAGAACTCTTATTGCTGTAGTGAATATGGTTTTTAATATATCATATTATTAATATTAGGTAACTAAATTATGAATTAGGTAAGTAAATTATGAATTTTTAATAAAAAAAGGACATGTTACAGTTTACAAAAAATACACAATTCCAATATATATGCCTATTAGTGTGAGGAAACCATTTCCCGAAAAAAACAACTCGTGAAGATTCTGCGCTATGCATGTTATAACCATAAATCTAAGTTAACTAAATTTAGCACACTTATTATTTTGTACCATGAAAGGAAAGAATCTATAAACTTTAAAAGGTGGAGAGACTGCAGAAGGACGGGTCCCCATTGTCTATAAAACACAAAGGAAGGATTTTTCGATAAAGATAAATGATCATTCCTGGCGACCCTCATACCAAACATACGTACATACCAGTTGGAATTGAAAAAAATGTCATAAATAGACCAGTAATTACTATGTAATTTGGTTTGACTCACTCGATGACTCTCGTCACTGGATGATGTTGAAATATGTTTCTGTTTATTTTTTTCTTTAAAAGACAACTCCCTCATTAGGAATATGTCCTGTGTCGGGACTTTACAAACATACACGAAACGAACACAAAGAACACCCAGACTAAGAACAACAATTTTTGGATCACACAAAATGTCGTCCCATATGGGGATCGGACCCACATCACTCAGCGCAGTAGGAAGCAGCGAGGAGACACAACTTTGTTGTTCTGAGTCTGGGTGTTCTTCGTGTCCGAAAAAAAGAAAAAAAAAATTTTTAAGCATATTATACAATACATTATTAACATATATCAATATTAAAAATATCAATTTCTAACAGTTTGAGATTATAATGTAGAATAGTAGTTGTAATCATACTAATATAATAAATGCGGCAGTGTGTCTGTCTATCTGTCTGTCCGCCTGTCACCTCTTCACACTTAAACCGCTGAACTGATTTAGATAAAATTTGGTATAGAGATAGATTTAGTTCCGGGAAAGGACAAAGATTTTTTTTTACCCAGAAATGATCCTTCAAGGGGGTGAAAAGGAGGGTCGAAGGTTGTTGGGGAATCAATAACCGCTGAACCGATTTAGATGAAATTTGGTATGGAGATAGTTTGATTCTTGAGGAACTACATAGATTACTTTTTACCGCGATAACACATACACGCGGGCGGCTAGAAAGCTAGTAGATTGTAGACTGGTTAGTATATTTTATATATAATATGCTAAATACATATTTTACCTGTGTTGTCTAAGATAAGTTTAGATCGATTGGAACTTGTTATATTCAGGTTCAAGACTTAGTACTTCAAGAACTTTGAGAGTTTAGTTTAACTTTGCAGACGCTTGTTTTGACCATCATATTCAGCGAGTATTTTCAAGGCAACACATCAATATGGTAATGTTACAATTTTTTTTTTTCTGTATTTCTATCAAATATAAAATATGGGTTCGATCCCACTTGGGACAGCAATTTGTGTGACCGCAACTCATTATTCTGAGTTTAAGTATTTTTGTGTCCATTTTAAATATATTTTTAAAGTCCCCTGTGACACAGGATATATTCCTAGTGCCTCCCGCACTGTCTTTTAATAAATTTAAATAAAAAAACATTTTCCATTGATGTTCGGCTCCTTTTGGTCGTAGCGTGATGTTATATATTATAGCATACTCATTACCTGGATAGTTTAATCAATTAAATCAATTTTTATCCTCATTACCTGGATAGTTTGCGCTCCACTACTGTGCGCTTTTCGAGACACTTTTTGCTCCGCACAACCAAGCTGTGGAACGGGTTATCGTCTGCTGTATTTACGAGCGTACGTTAAGAGCGTACTCCTTCCTAAAAGGCCGGCAACGCGTTTGTGACTCCTGAGTTGCAGACGTTCATGGGCGGCGATAATCAATTTCCATCAGGTGACCCGTCTGCTCGTCTGCCCCCTCTTACATAACAAAAAAAAACCATATAGCCTTCCTCGATAAGATGGACTATCCGACATTAAAATGATTTGTCAAATCAAAACAGTGGCATCTCAAATTTGCGCGTTTAACCAAACAAACAATGTAAGCTTCTCTATTGTGTTTCAATGCCCCTTTTTTTTTTTTTTTTTTTTTTCCGTGCGGAAATCCCCTCGGATACCACCTGTCGGTGGCATGTCGGACTCGAACCGACTAAAACCGCACGCCTTCGCCGGGTACTAATAGCCGGGGAACCAGGTATACCCTAGAAAGGAAGGCCCTGGTGCCCCGACATACCTCGGGCCATCTACAGACGAGTAGACGACCCCCGCCCCGTGTGGGAACCCCATGTTCCCTGTGCTCCCTGAAAGCGAGCGCGCTTCGCAACGCGCTCGCCGCCACCCCGGCCTGCTTCTGCTAGGGTGACAGATGGCCTCACCTGTCACCCCCAGGCCTGCGCTTATGGAGGACGGAGGTCGTTCTGCGACCTCCGGCGCCTGAGTCGCCTGCGCTGCCTGGCCCGTGCCCGGGCCTGGCGGGCCGGGAGAGTTCTAAACCTCTCCCGGTCCCGCTCCGCCGTCTCCTTCGCGAGCATAACTTGCTCGCAGAAGGAGACGGCAGAGTTCCACGCACTCTCGCTCCGCACGATAGCCGCAATCAGGCTATCGAGCGAGAGAACTCCCACTCCGATGGCCGCCACGAGGTCTCGCCTCTGCTCAACCCACGCCGGGCACTCTGCCAGCGTGTGGAGAGCCGTGTCCACGGTCTGGCCATCGCAGTGGTGGCACTCAGGCGTTGGCTCCTTGCGGATCAGACACAGGTGATCTCCGAAACATCCCTTCCCAGTGATCACCTGCGTCAATCGGTATGAGAGGGTCCCGTGACGCCTCTCGAGCCAATCCTCCATAACGGGTCTTACCGCCGCAATGACGGCGTGCCCAGCGCTCGGTTGCCCGAGTCGTTCCCTCCACTCCCCTATGATGACCTGGCGGAGTTGGGATTTCCGGTCATCGATTTCTCGAATCTCGGGGCATCGACCCAACTCCTGCGCCTCCTTGCGCCACTGATACAGTGCCGCAAGGGCTCTCGCCTCCAGGTCCCACGGTGGAGTTCCGGCCAGGAGACTCGCTGCCTCAAAGGAGATCGTGCGGTACCCCCTTATGATCCTGATGGCCAGCATTCGCTGCGGTCGTCGCAGTATCGCGACGTTGCTGGCCTTCAGGGCCCCCGCCCATACCGGGCACCCGTAAAGGGCCATGGACCGCACAACCCCCGAGTAGAGTCTCCTGCAGGAGTCATCGGGTCCCTTCATGTTGGGCAGCAGCCGCGCCAACGCACGCGCTGCCCCAACCAACTTGGGGACCAGACCTCGGAAATGGTATCCGAAGTCCCATCGGCCATCGAGTACGAGCCCCAGATACCTGATCGAGGGCTCGATGCCGATGCGAATGCCTCCTACCGTGAGGCTAGATCCCTCAGGCGGCTTCCTCCGAAGCCCGTGGAAGAACAGGGCCTCGGACTTGTGCAGAGCCACCTCGAGACCCAGCCGCCGGATACGCTCGACGACTTGGGCAACCCCGGCCGTGGCCCTCAGGGTTGCCTCGTGGTGCGTCTTGCCGCGCGCCGTCACGAGTGTGTCGTCCGCGTAGCACACGACGGCGACACCATCCAAGAAGGCACCACGAAGCACCCAGTCGTAGCCGATGTTCCACAAGAGTGGCCCTAACACCGACCCCTGCGGAACACCGCACGACATTTCACGCCTACCGAGACCGGTCCTACTGGGGTAGACGACGGCTCTCTCCGACAAATATGCCCCGACTATGCGGCGGAGGTAGAGAGGCACTTCGTGATACACGAGCGCCTCCCTGATGCAGCTCCAGGGCATAGTGTTGAACGCGTTGGCGATGTCCAAGGACACCGCCAACACCACTTCACCCCGGGAGACTGCTTCCTCCGCCAGAGCCTTCACGCGCATGATCGCATCCACGGTGGAGCGCCCCTGACGGAAACCGTACTGGTTGTCCGCCAGATCCGGCCCAATCATCACGAGATGCTTGACGAGGCGCCTTGCAATCACTCTTTCAAAGAGCTTGCACACCTCGTCAAGCAACACTATGGGCCGGTAGGCGGACGGTGAGTCCGCCGGGCGCCCCTCCTTTCGGATGAGGACCAGTTTCCCCGTCCTCCACAATTTCGGAAACTGGCCCCGCTCGAGGCATGCGCTGAAGAACCCTCGCAGTCGGGGCTCGAGAGCCTCGTCGACTAAGGCCAGGACCCACGCTCGGCCAGGAATGCCATCGGGTCCCGGGGCGGTGTTTTTGGCTTTAAGCCGTAACACCGCCACCCTTAGTTCCACCCCAGTGACCTCAGGCACGTCGACGTCATCCACGTTAGGCGCCTCAAGCGCCGGAGGCGGAGCCATCTGTGGCGGAGTATGCTCCACCACTCGCGTTGGGAACAGGGAGCCAACGACCCTCTCAAGCAGCTCTGGCTGAAGACACCGTGTGAACGGCGGGGCCCATGGGCGCATCTTGCCCCTAACCATACGGTAGGGGCGTCCCCACGGATCCCGCTCCAGTGTCTCCAGCATCTCGCGGCGGGCCTCGCTCTTGGCCCGCTTTATCGCTGCCTGAAGGGTCCTCTTGGCAACCCTGTAACCCGCTAACAGCTCCGCCTCTCTCGCTGCCGCATCTTCGGGGCGGCGACGCCTCCTGCGGAACCTGGACCACCGGCGGCGCGCGGTCACGCAGGCTTGACGCAGCCGTGCGATCTCCGGCGACCACCAGTAGACCTGGCGCCTTGCAGTATTGGGCTGAGCCCTAGGCATCGCCGCATCGCAGACGCGGGTCATGGCCTCCCGGAACCACTGTGCTTCAGCATCGACGTCGACAGGCCTGTCCGGCGCAGGAGCCCAGGCCTGTACGATGGCGGCTTCCAGGAGGAGGTCGCGATCTAAGCGCTTGAGCGCCCAACGTGGTTCAGGTGGTGCCGGTCTGACCGGCGCGCCATCTGCAGGGGCGGAGACGTCAAACCGAATATATCGGTGATCCGAACCTGTCTCCTCCCCGACAACGACGCGCCAGCCTTGGACACGACGCGCTAGCGAGGGGCATGCGAACGAGATGTCCACGATCGAACTACCCCTCGCCGTCACGAACGTGGCCACGGCCCCCCGGTTTAGGAGAACTAGGCCGAATCTTTCAGCCCAGTTCTCCAATGCCCTGCCCCTCGGGTTCGTGCGCAGGGAACCCCAAGCCTGCGACCAGGCGTTGAAGTCCCCCAGCACAAGAACCGGGTGGGGGCGACAGGCATCGACGACGACGGCCAGCTGAGCGAGCCATTGCTCGTACTCAGTTAGGTTTCGGTTCGGCGTGAAATAAGCGGCCACGACCGCTATATCTCCAACTATCGCCGCTACACAGCCCCGTCCCCTTGCAACTACTGCAAGAGGTGGAGTGCCGGCTGCGGTACCGTGCACCAGGGCCGCCGTGCCGTCCAAGTCGGTCTCCCAGGCAGGCCCGAGAAACCGATGGACATATGGCTCGGCGATAGCGGCGATGTTGATGGACCACTGTGCCATGCTCTGGAGCAGAAGATCCTGAGCATCGGCACCGTGGCCTACGTTCACCTGGAGGATGCGGAGATGTGGATCCATCACTGGACTTCCATCCCCGCATCCCGCAGCGAGCTTTGCGGCTGTCCAGCGGCACTCTCCGTCTGGATCAGCGGCTCGGAGGCGGAAGGTCGGCCTCCCGGCTTCGGTCGCGATAGGGCACAGGCCTTACCACCAACCCGGTGGTCGGCAGGCTTGCCCCCCGCTGCGCACCTAAAGCAACGCAGCGGAGCGTTGCAGCCACCCGCCTTGTGACCGGGCTGGCCACAGCGGAAGCATCGGTCACCTACGGTGGCCTCCGCCGTGCAGTGCACCCCTACGTGACCCACCGACAGGCACCTGAAGCACCTTGCCGGTCGGGCCTGCAGGAGCCGTGCCTGCGCCCTCAGGAAACCTCCGACCAGGAGGCTCCGTCCATCGGCGACCTTCTGGGCCGCCGCGAT
The DNA here is from genome assembly GCA_902825455.1 of Arctia plantaginis. NCBI lineage: Eukaryota > Metazoa > Arthropoda > Insecta > Lepidoptera > Erebidae > Arctia > Arctia plantaginis. The sequence goes on from CADEBD010000281.1 coordinate 1,061,465, forward strand.
GGGGCAGCTGACAACCGCTGCCCCCTGTCCACCGGGGCCGAAGCGTATTGCTCCGGCCTTCACGCTGTCCAGAGGGCAGCTTCCCGTCTCCGCCACGGCGAGTCTGAGCTCGTCCGCCGTGACAGAGTCGTCCAGGCCCGTGATGCGGACTTCGGCGCATTTAGTGGGCCTGGACACTCGGACGTCAGCTGCATCCAGTGACTCCCTCAGCTTAGCCGCTAGGGCATCGGCTTTGGGGCCACTGGTAGCGCCGGCTACCTCGAGGAGCCGGGCTCCCGTCCGTGTGTTCTTACACCGGACGCCCGGAATCTCGAGGGCTTTGAGGTCCACGTTGGCCTTGACTTTCGTCAAGACCTCGGCGTACCCCACGCCCCTCTCCGCTGCCTCCGCCGTCAAAGTGATAACGACGGCCGAGGAGCGAGGGGCGCGGAGCTTCCTCGGCGCTCCCTTCGCGGCGGCGGCGGCGTCCCTCCTCGCCTTCTTGGCCGCTTTTTTGGCGGCCTTCCGCCTCTTTTTGTTGTCCCCGGCCACCGTCCAGCCCCGCTCCAACGAGCGCTGTGCGGTGTCAGCCGGGGCCGAGACTGGGGCTTGGGTTGGGGCCGCCTTCCCCCTCCCTTTGCCTTTTCCGGTCTTCTGGGGCGGGGGCGCTGATGACGGCCCAGCCACCCTAGCTGCTGGCTGGGCTGTTAGGCCTGCACCGGCAGCGGCCGCATAGGTTGCCCTTGGCGGAGCCAGAGGTGGGCGACAACGGGCGCTCTCTATTGCGGAGATGCGCCTCATTATACGCTCCTCCATCTCCGCCACGAGTCGGACTAAGTCCGGCTCCTTACGGGCGGACAACGTCACAGGTGCCGAAGACGCTGGTGTGGCACCAGCGTGGGCACGAGCCTGTGCGAGATCCGCCTCGAGGCGGGCTCTCTCCCTAGCGTGGGCCCTGCTCTCGGCCACAAGGAGTCTGCCCGCCTCGATTATGGAGCGCACGACCGCTACCAGGGCCTCCTGTTGGGGGCCCCCGGCCACACCGGACGTCTGAAGCAAGGAATCGGCCGCGCCGATTGCCTCCTCGATCCGGTCGACGGGGTTGCCGGTTTTGCCTCGTAGCTCAACGAGGCCAGCACCCCCACCCCCGCTCCCCACATCAGTGGTCGACATCTCGGACGCGACCCCCTCCTGTTTACTCCGTCCAAGACCCCCATCTTCGGCTCCTCCCAGAGCCGCGGACTGGACCGCCACCTTCTTCCGGGCCACCATGGCCTTGGGGAGTCGGCCTCCGCCGCGAGCGCCTCTGCGGCTTGTGGCGACTTTGGGAGCCGAGGCCTCATCGCTCGAGGCCGACTCCAATTGCCTCTTCAGGCCCAGGCGAAGCGAGCGCCTTTTGCGCTTTGGAGTACCCCTCTGGTGCTGCTCTGCAGCTGAGACCATCGGGGTACTCGCTCCGCTCCTCTCCGAGGCAGTGTCGGTGTTCGACACTACCTCCAGGTTTTTCGCGTCCTCCGCGATAACGTCGCCGGATTTACTGCTCGGCGACGGGCAGGTTCGACATTTGGTGCTCCCCCCAGAATACGAGTGGGAGCTGCCGGAGCCGTTTGGCTCCGGGAGGGATTCCCCAGACACTGTGTGTCCAGGACCCTCCTGGGTAGATTTAACAATCTTTGGCCTCATGTCATGGTTTTTTTAGTTTAACGTCCTTCGACGGGGACGCCTTCGGCACTGGACTCCCTCCAGCGACTCAGCCCCTTGCCAGGCGTCAGAACGTGGGCTTAGAGCATTTTTTATAGAGGTTTACGTCCTCGCGGATCCGAAGATCCACCGGTCCTGTCCATTCAGGATTACGGCTGGGCCGGACGGGGTCTGCACCAGACCGGGTCCGTCCGCCCCAGGGTTTTTTATAGAGGTTGCCTTCCTCGTAGCCCTCGAAGAGCCGTCATTCCTGACCGTTGCCAGTCAGGGTTACGACATGGCCGGACGGTGGTCTGCGTCAGACCAGTGTCCCCCACCTCTGGACAGAGCCAGCTGCAGTGGACCCGTCCGCCCCCAGCCCGCTCTCCCCTATGCCCTCTGCCAAACAGAGGGACATGCGGAAAGCAGCCCTCCGAACAGCCCTTGACGGGCCGTTCCCACCTCGGCCGGAATTGGCCGCAGGCGTCAGCGCCTCTCCCACCTAGGGAGAGAGGCGCTGCCGCCCCCGTTGCCCAGGGTGCACCACAAGGAGGTTCCGGACCACGCACCCCTTTCAATGCCCCTAAAATAGCATAAAGGAATATATTTAACTCTTATTATACGTTCGTTCTATTCCAATTTAAATCTGTATTAATATTTTATACTATCGTATAGTTAACAGGTTACGATATGCATTTCCTACTAGTAATGCTTTCACATTTAAAATTTTATTATTCCTGCTCTGATTTAATAATACGAGTATATGAGTACTGTTTTATCTCTCTACTGGTTATTACAGAATAAAAATTTGTATCACTGCAGTGAATAAGCAAAGAGAAAGATGAAAAACAAGTTAATAAACACTAGTATACTTTTAAAACACGTAGCGTAAATTTGCTTTATAAAATGGATAGATAGGAGTTAATTAATGTAAAAAAATGCTAATAAAACATGCAAAAAAAATCGAAAAATACTAAAATATACATTTTGAAAGAACTTCATTATAAAACAGAAGTTTTAAATGAAGTTTTATATAAAAAGCATAATTAAAAACCCCTACACACTTAAAAAACAACTGCTGCTCATTGAGACTGTTGTTATAAGCCCAAACATGGTATATATGCTGTAATTTTCTGAGCAGTTGCCTATCCCGCAGATTACTTGATGCAGCGGCAGGTTTCAGGTTACCATGAAGTGGAAATATCGTCAAAGTAACATTATAAGAAATTTCAGATCAATCGGAATTGTGGATTTTAGGGAGACCTTCATCATCTAGGAAATGAGCTGATGATCTCCAAAATTTATAGCTAAGAACCATCTCGATCACATCGGTTTTCCATCGGGGGTTAAAAACGTAGAAGTGTGGTTATAGTAGCCCAAAACCTTTGTCTAGCAGTGGACGACGATAGGATGATGATGAAAACATACAAAAAACTTTAAATATGCTTCAATTTTGACAGTTTCGAAAGTTTACATGTATGAGCAGGTTTGTAATACAAAGCTTTGCTTAGTTATCAAGGTATTTAGAACTAACGGCTTGTGTTTTGATGAGTGAATATGGAACCACTTATTTATTTTCTTTATTTAACTAATTTTAAAGACTAATGCAGATGAAGTTCTACGCTTGTCTGTGTTTTTTTCCTACCTAGGGTAAAATTTATCCCTTCTTTTCTACTTTATTTTTTATTTTTATCATCTAAATTGTATAATAGACATATTTCTCTCTGTATAGTCCTCCGGGGATGTAGGTGGGACTGTAGATATGTATATATGTTGGTGTGTGATTTGTAACTCACTTGGATTGTCCCTAATTGGGTTAGTAAAAAATAGTAGGTACTTCTTTAGTTCACAGTATGCTATATATACGATGTGTCTTACAACGATAAGCCTCCTTGGAATGTAATTTGGTTTAGACGGGGGAAAA